>VZSE01014783.1:0-166813 GCA_013398275.1 Promerops cafer | reverse complement strand
AGTACGGGGAGAGGAGAGGAGAGGAGAGGAGAGGAGAGGAGAGGAGAGGAGAGACATCAGCACAGGGTAAGTTAAAGAAATAAGAGAGCTGCAGCACAGGGAAAAAAAACGAGTCGGCAGGAAAATAGGGAGTATACACAAAAAGAAGTGAGTAGGGAAGAAATCAAACGAAAAGAGAGAAGTGAGACCATTCACCAGCGCCAAAGTACCAGAGTGGCAGAGGGAGCCAAGGGGCCATGTCTGTGCTGCCACTGCCCAATGTGGCAGCACTGGTGTGTGAGTTGGTGCTGGTGCCCACAGGCGTGTTTGCACAGCTGGGCAGCCCCCACAGCACCCTGATGCCACGTGGTGGAAGGCTGTGGGCACAGAGCAAAGGACAGTCACAACCTAACTAAGAGGCAGTTACCACATAAAGTCAGCGTGTGGGTCTTCAAGCATATCCTTTTAGGCAGCTGCAGGAGACACACTGTGTCCTGAGGGATGTTCCATGCCTTGAAGCTACTTTGTGGCTCAAAGGCCATCCTTAAAAAGCATTATTGTGGTAAGTTCAACACCACCTTTATGCGATTTGCTTCCTCGTCCACAGAGGTACTATCAGTAGCCAATGTAAACCACAGGTTTCAGAGGCCTGGAAAAATGCTGAGTTCTGATGTCCTCTCATCCTAGAAAAAAAGCAAAGAGAAGAGGAGAATTAGAGACTAATTCAGATTTACCCCAATGCTATTACATGTTTCTAATATTTTATCAGATTTTGACCTAAATAAAAGCATTTTTGGAAATCAGTGAATATCCATTTGAAGTGAGAAACACCTACATTTTTAGTAACTTCCTATAGTATTGTAATTCCTTAAAAAATTTCTAGGACTGGCAGACTTTCTGGGATGAGACAAAATTTCCTAGGGAAATAAAGTAAAATAGAAGGAAATCTATTGGTAAAGAGCTGATTTCACTTGCTGGCCTTTTGCCCAGACTCACCATTTCAGAGAGTGTCTCGTAGTATTTGCTTGAAAATGGATAAGGGATACAGACTAGTAAGAATAAAAGCAAGAAGGAGCAGCTGTGAGATGGAGAGGCAGCAGATGCTTGTCTACACAAGCAGCTAATTCAAAATGAAAAAAATAAAAGGAAGGAAGAAAATTCTGAGCCTAGTGAAGTAATTGTTGTCATGGAGATTATGGGAGGTAAACATACCTTTTATGGAAATATTTATTGTCATTCTTTTTGTGTGACTAGACAGACTAAAAAGGCTTTAGTTCATTTTATTGATGCATTTCCCTCCTTTCCCTTTTTATATAATAGCAATTCTTAAAGCATTTCCTTCTCAAGAAAGTCTGTTTTAAATGTTCCTCATTGTTTGCTTGCAAGACATAGAGGCAGAGTATCTGTTGAAGGGGGTGAAGAGAATCTTGCTGCATGGGACATGGCTTTTTTCATTTCCTGTTTATCATGGTAAAAAGGCCAACAGTGCTTTCCTTTGCACTTGTGTGTTAAATGTGTGTTCAGTGGTACTTACTCCTGCTATCCTAAATGGTTCTATACTCATGAGTTGGTACCTAGGAGCCTGAAATTTTACAGGAAATAAAGACAAGGGAGTTCTTTATACGCTCTGGAAGAAGTCCCTTTTGAATGCAGATAGGCTCAAGAAAAAAAATTAGTGTCTGACTTTGGACTTCCCACACACCAGGATGTGAAATATTCAGGACTGGGGTTTTACTCTGTGTCTCATTAAAATAGGAAAATTAAATTAATATCTTAACTTTATTTTCCAGAAATGATTCATGGTCTAAGTAGCGGATGTGTCCTACCTGCATTTCTTTCATGTGAAGGTTAAAATCCTAGCAGCTCTCCCAGTTTTTCCCAATTTAAATGAAACAAATATCTCTGCTATAGCATATGAAGATGTTGTTTTTCAAAGATTGAGGCTTATCAACACTAAAGGCATCAAGGAAGAATCATTTCAGAACACAGTCACATATTCCATAGATTAGCAGTTACGTATTCACAAGGTAGACTTGTGTTTTTATCCACGAGCAGGTTCTGTTATTTTAATATGGTCTTTTTTTATTTTTGTGTTATGGTTGTGTGCCAGGCCAGGTTTGATTGATTTATTATTTCTATTGAATTATATCATACAGTAGCAGTAAAGATACAGTCCTTGTACTGCTGACATGAGTATCTCAGGGCTGCAGAAAACACATGAACATCCTTGTCTCCTGTAGATCTGTGCAGATTGAGTCCCACATGAGCCTGTCATTAATCTGTTCTGTGGTGGGTGTGTATGTGAAAGGAAAAGTGCTCGTCTGCAAACTGTGTACCCAGTGGGTATGTGTATGCCCATTCTGCCCGTATTTGGACACTTGTGGTTATTCTTCCCCTAATATTCTGGGAACGCTTGAGAAAGATACGCATCTATTCATATGATAAAATAAAGCCCTAACTACTGTTTAGCTGAAGACATAAAACAACCCTAGTATGCATATAATCATATTTAAAACAAGCCATGAATAATAGGATGTGAAAACAAAAAGCGCCCTCATTTCTTGGCGTCGTTTAGAGTGATGCCAGCCAGAGGCTGCCCTTGAAGATTGCCAGGGTTCAGGCATTGCCCATGAAGGGAGGGACTGTCTGGTTTTAGATTTCAGCCATCATAACTTTGTCTACTTCTATGTGGTATGAAAACAGAGTGACAGTAATTTGTGCTTAGTGCTCATCAGACACACTGTAATTGGGGGGAGAGGTTAGGGTCTGCAGGAATCTAATCTAATCGATGAGCTCCACCAACAGGCCAAGTTCCCCGGGAGGCTGGTTCACATTCAGCAGTATTTGCCCAGGTAAGGCATGAACGAGTGATGAATGTTGCTTGTTGTTGCTTTAGCTGCCCATTACTCAGGACAATAGACAGCCTGCAATCCAGCTGCACCACTTGGCACTTGGGTTCAAAGGGCCTTGGTTTCATATTAGTTGAATAAAAAAGGTCAATAAAAGGTGAGAGACAATTGAATGTGGATAAATAATACAGGAATGAGAGCTGCAAGTGTTTGACTCATCTCTGCTGATGTGATATTGATCTGAACTAGAAATGTCAAACCCTTCTCCACCCAGAGGTTTAGAAATGCTTCTGATGTGTGTCAGTAAGAGATAAGAATCAGACCAAGAATATATTAGCAGATGCCACAGGGAATAAAGCATAAACAACCCAAGAACAATAGTTCCTGTGTGTCAGCTACAAATAAGGTGTTCTTACTCGGCAGAGCACGTTCTGCTTATGCCTGATCCCTCAGGGCAGTCTGGACGTGCCAAAGACACTTCTCATGGGAGGAGAGGTCAGGTACAAGGAGACTGTATAAGGATGAGGTGACTGGTTCATGGGACTGCACCTGTTCCCTCATATGGAGGGGTGAAGGAAAGGGTTGAAGTCAATGGATTTGCTCTACATTGAATTTCCACCCCAAGTATTTTCTGATGGGCCTTCATATTTTATTTACACTGAGAGCACCCAACTGGATTCATAAAGGATTTTAGGCATCATGCTACCACTTCTAATTAAAGAATTGATCTTCAAAGCCTCTGCTATGCCTGATTTAACCCTCTAGAGGCATCCCCAACACACTGATTTTCCTTCCTGAAAATTACTTTACATTTTTTCCCATTAGACGCGTGTGTTCAGCTTGACTTTACACTTGACAAGAATTGTCCCTTCTGTATTATGCTTATTCTTTGATCTCAGATGAATGAAATCAGCTTAACTCGCCAAATGCATATAGCCTTGCACAAAATGCAGTCAGATTGCAAAAGGACAGGGAAAGGAAATCCTGTAGTCTGGAGGTTAAGGCATTTTTCATGACAAAGCAGAGTTACTTCTGCTGCAGTGATTATTTCTGGATTTTATATCCACTGGGAAAAAAAAAAAAAACTGTCAGGAGAGACAGATGCAGAAGCCCAACTAAGATTGACTGATCTCCCCAAGCACAGGGTTTTGCCTAACATCCCTGCTCCACAGTCTGACAGAAGAAGGATTTGAACATACATCTCTGACATTCAAGTAAGCATATTAATCACTGAGCTGTCTGACTTCTTTCCTTTTTTCTTATTTCAAAAGATTGACTACATACCCGTTTTCTGATGTATTGGAAAGCAACCAGTGGGGATTTGGACTAAACAAACCTCTTTTCCTTCCTTCTTCCCTGACAGGAAGGGCGTCAGTACGTCTCCATCTTCAAACAAGCTAGGAACATGGCACATTTGACAGAGATTGTTCCTTTGAAGTTAATACTGAATTGAGGCCTGTCTGCAATATTGAATTTGTATTCCAAAGGAAAGAGCTCTTACAGAAATATCTAGGGAAACTGCTTTTGCTGAAATATTCCGTTTTAGTCTCTTGCTACATCAGGACCAAGGTGGCAATGTTGCTGCCTTGCCTAGTTTATTCTCACTATAAAACCAGTGAGAATCATCTACTTTTAAATGTATTGGTTTTAGTCTTACCCATGCTTTGCACCAGGGTACAAAAAAAGAGATTGTTGTTCTTCAGCATTTAAATATTAAAGGGAAAAAAAAGAAGTTAAAAATTACTTACTTTGGTAATTCCATGTCAGCATAAGAAAACTAAGGGAAATGAATGTACTTAATCTTAGCTAAAATCTCAACACTGTATTTTAACAAAGATTCCCAAGTAATTGTGACTTCAAGTCACTGCTCACAACAGATAACATTTCCAGGGAAACAGTAATGGAGCTGGGCTGGTGTTTTTGATTTAGCCAGACTCCTTTGGTGGGAGAGAAGCAAGGGAGAGAGAAGATAAGATAAACCTTCAGACTCTGAATCTTCTTGCCTGACTGGTCATATTAGTCACTACAGGGAGACTTTATCCTGTCCTTCTGACACTGTAAAAATTAGCTTACTGGTTTAATTATAATTGGCCCTGCAACATACACAGGTTATTTTCTCTTTTGTTTTTCTTTTTGTTTTTAATGTGAAGGGACTATGTCATAAACACAAGTCTTTAACAGCCACTAGATTTTCAGCTTCTCTCAGGAAAATAAGTTAAACAGGATTAAGGAATCTTAAAATAATTTAAATTGCTTTCTTCTAGGTAAAGCAAATGTATGAAACACCCTTCCTTGAAAAGTAGGCTTTATATAGACCTTTAGACTTTAGACTTGTATAGCTACACACATTAATACATGAATCTATGCAATGACAGTTCAGAGGTGTGCTTGAATGCATTCATTGCTGATATGCTGGATTTATGGCAACTGGACCAGAGGTCTGTGAAACTTTGCTTGTCTCATTCCCAACAGGGTAGAAATGCTTCTACTGTTCAGTAGTCTTGTATGCTTGTCACCATTAATGTTCCCTCTAATTTATTTCTCTGTGTGGGACAAATGACCTCCTGAATACCAATGTGAAACTTGTAGCCCTAATTCACACAGTGCTGGAGATGGGACAGCAAAATAAATGAGTGTGTGATCCTCTTTCTTTTTTTTGATATTCTGGGGCTCACTCAGTTCATGGTGTAAGTTTCTACAGATTTATGGCTTCTTCATCATGTTAGAAAGTGAAAATCAGTTATTTTGCAGTGCATTGTGTGCAGACGCTTAAATTACACAGTGTCCAAGGAAACACAGCTGCATCACTGATAGACATCTCTTGTGCAAAAACCTCAAACAGACTGAAAACACATCCTCTCAGCCAAGTCTTCACTTTTAGTTCTGTCATTCCAGTAATAGGTAGAGAAAGAGAGAGAGAGAGAAGAGAGAGGCATTTAGAGTATTCAGAATTGTCCTTTATGTGACCAGTAGTGCACTGCCTGCTTGGGAGGAAAATCCCCAAGAGAATCAGTTTGCCATTCTGGATCTATCTCTGTGCTCCAGAGTTCTGGGCAAAAGATATGAAGGAGGCTGATGGAGGTGGATTTTGGGGCTGTGAGAGCACTGGAGTATCTGGAAGACGTGTCACATCTCAGCATACCCTGTCCCAGTCCCTGTGTTTGCAAGCTAAGGTTTTGCAGACGGACTTACAGGAGTCCTGAACTTATGTTGATCTGAGGTGTTACCAACCTGCATGCACATCCTCCCTTTTGCTCTCTGCCTGGGGGCAATAAGCTCAGGGGCTGCCACAAATTCAGGGGTGCTGGTAATACCCCTATCACATCCAGATATCCTGACCATTGCAGTGGTCACTAGTAAACTAGTTTGTGGCCACAGCTGTGCCTGGCACAGACTGTTCACTTTCATGGCTCCTCTCTTAGGCACAGGTCAGAGGGTGGAAGCCCATTGCTGTGTCAAGCAGCTAAATGCAGTGTGTAATACATCTCAAATAGTAAAGCACACAAGCACAAAATTAAACTTTCCAGGAGTAAAAATTTATTGCTTCAGTGCTGACATTAAGTGAATTCAAAGAGTGAGCAGGCTTGGGTGGAATGGCTTCATTCTGAAGCCTGAATGGAGACAAACAAATATTCGGAGCCATGTACCGCTCTCTCTCTATAGTGCCATGTTTTCTAAGGTGACTTCTTTGACCCCAGTTTGTACTCCAGGGTGGGGTTTCTAGAATATTGTGATGACCCACCCTTAAGGGGAAGGAACTTCTCTGGGCCTCTACAGTGATGCTTTATGTACATAAGCAATACACCCTCTGTCTGAATTCACCAGTCTCCCTGCATGTAGATTGTGCCACTTAAAACAACAACCCTGTGTGTCTGAAAAGCAGGGTAAGGGGCTGAGTGAGCAGGGATTCTGGAAAAACAATACTTGAACACTGAACTAAAGTGGTCTACCTAAGTGTGTGGCCTTAAGAACACCTGTGTAAATATGCATACGTGGAAAAGAAAATCCTTACCCCCATTAAAAGCAGTGGGAATTTTACCACTGGATTCAGAAAGGCTAGATCTCTTAAAAAACCTCTTAAATTGACATTTGCTTGTTACTACCCACATCAGAAATGAAAAGTGGCTATTATCCAGTGACATAGAAGTAGATTACTGAAATTACTGGAGCTTTAGTGTTCCAGCTTGCCTGACAGTAAGTCTGATGACTGTTCTTTAGATAAAAAGATTTTATATGGCTGCATAGAGTAATAGGCGACTTTCTTATTATCTTCAGATTATGAGCATATGCAGATTATAAGCATTAAAAATCCCCTATCTATACATTCTGGAGAGAGACTGCTACACAGTATTGATGATAACCTAAGACTCTTCTGCTTCATTGCCCTAATGTCATAATTTTTAAATTGGATAGTCTCAGGATGTCCCGCCTATGTCTAGGCTGGAAATTGAGCCTAATTCTCATTCCTGCAGTTATCTGCCTAATGATGGCTGGATGAGTGTGGAGCACTATGCACTGCAGTTACCTGTAAGGTGTAAGCTCAGCTGAAAAAAGCATGCAATTATTTTTCCAGCACTATCTACTTGGCACATACCTTCAAAAAGAAATTATAAAGAGAGGAGACAGACAAGGGTTGCATTTATTGTCTTAATTTTATGTGTATCAGTCCTTGGCAGAACTAAATGACAGTGAAACCAACAGTCATAAACAGAGCAAGAAAAAAGGTTTGTGGTATAAGCTGTTTCTTTTGTTCTTTCTTTGCAATTCTTGTGAACACAAAATTAAAACACTAAGCAGCTGTTATCTCCTGTTTGTGGCTTAGAGCAAAAGCCCATCAAACCCCAGAATTTTACATAGTTCCACTTCAAAATCATAATTCAAGCCTGTCTTGATCCAAACAAAACTCACTCCTTCCTCAAAATACTGATGCAAATGGGGAAAATTTTACTTCTGGCTTTTTCTGTTGACTTTATAGGTCAGGTGTACTGATAGCACCGTAAACATTTTTGGTTATCTTCTCTTTCCTTAGCACAGTCTGAAACCCTTAGCAGAATCCTCATGGGCAAATAATAGTATTCCCCTTGAGGAATACATTCCATTGCAACCATGTTGTCCAGTTGTCATTCTATATGTCTTTCAAGTTGAAACAACAGAATTGCTGTCTATCTTTCTTCATAGTCTTGAAAAGGACTGTGAATAATTCACAAACCTGTTGAGACCTAAGGCAGCTGTACTGATGGTCTGTGAGGGGTCTGAGAGAAACCATACCTTGCTTTCTATGCTTAGAAAGCAAACCAAAGAGTCATTCAGGGGAAAATCATTGCTTTAGCATGGTCATGTTGAAAGTCGCGTAAGAGCACATGTTGTAGTTGGATGTAAACACTGACATGTGGTAAGTGTTCCTCTAGAAAATGCTTGTGAAAGCTTTAACCAGTAGATCTCCAATCTTTATTGAAGTGGTCCTCACAATCTGTGCCCTTTGAAGCCAAGTTTCTGTAGGTATCTAAAAGTTTATTGCCGGGTGATGGTCCAAAATCAGTTTCCTAAACTGTTTCAAATTCTTTTAAAAATACAGTGAAGGAAAATACTGCTTTTTAGTGTTAAAATTCAAAAGGCAACATCAGAGAGAAAGGAGACATGGACTTCTTTTGCCTTAGTAGAAATGCATTGTAATAGAAAAGAATTCTGAATGCCAAGTTTAAGTGTCTCAAATACCAATATCAACAGATTTCTCCAGAGATCATAGGCAAATATATTAGCTAAAAGACTAAAGCACTCTTTCTGGAAGATGCTGAATTTCCCTCAACTCCCTTTGAACTCAGTGGGAAAGATAAGAGTGTCCAAGGCAGGAGAAATTATAAAGGTATTGGATAATGACATTCATCATCTTGCTTCCTAAAATGCACTTTGGGTTTCTTTTTGTCTCTAATCACTTCTAGATTAAAGCTCAGGGAGTGGGTAGAATATTAAAATATAATCCAATTTATAATTGCTTACTAAAGTCAATTCACAGATGACCTTGAAAAAGAATTAATCCAGCAATCTTATAAAAGAGGATGACCCACTCATTCTGATTAAGATCAGAGCAGGTGCTAGAACAGCAATGTGGTGAGAGTGAAAGATGATAGAGAAGATTAAAGCACCCAGTATATGAAAGGATTTCTTCCGGAATTTCCTCTTCCCTTGTATCCTGACAAAAATCCACAGACTCAAGTTGACAGTATAAATATATTATAAATTCATTATCTGGTCAACAGCTCTTGCTACATGTAAAGCAGGCAATTTAAAATTCTGTCAAAGTATTATCAGCTCAGATTTTTCCATATTAGGAGAGTCTTTCTATAAAAATATAACCCAAATTCATAAACATTCAAGAGTCTAGAATTTATTTCTATTTTCCTTGTCTCTTAAAGCAAACTTTTATTGTCACTTTACCTTGGGCAAAGACTGTGAGGAATAACAGATAGGTGGGGAATGTGAGAGAAAGGGGTTTCCTCAACATTGTTAAAAGCAGGATAAAGCTGCATGTTCTTAAATTATTAATACTCTTTTTAAAATACTGAACTTTGGTTCTTTTCTTCAAATCAGACAGTTATACATCTTCAAATGTCTCTTTGCAGCATACCTGGAAGGGATTGACTAACATTCATGGGTTTGTACAGTCTTGAAGCTTAGACTCTTAAATGGATGGAAAGGAGAGAGAAAAATCTGAAAGCAGCTTCATAGGCTGAAACGGAGCCTTGAGGGAGCTGAAGATCGAGGGGAGCTGGGGTGGCTGTTACAGAACAGCTGTACTGCAGATGCCCTGGCAATCTTAGTCAGACACTTTTAAACTCTCTTACACTGAGTGACTTCTTGACAAAACTCTTAAAATAAACAGGGAAAACTTCAGCTGACATGAAATGGTTGTGCTCTGATTTTGTGTATTTGCCAGGTGACTGCAGACAGGAAGTATTTCCAGTTCTGGGTCCTACAGCTCCTTACTAGTGATCCCCAAGGGCAAGAAGACAGCTGTTTTCAAACCCTTAGAAGCTGTGTATTGAGATTCACCTTCAGGGCAAAACCTTGAAAGTTTAGTGCTGACTTCCATAACCTTCATGTCAGATGTAAAAATGCAGTGCTGTATACCAATAAAATCAAAGAACAAGAGCAGTAGGCACACATCTTTTTAAAATTAACAAAGCACTGCACCAAACATACAATTTCTTCCTCAAGGTATGATGAGTGACAAATGATTGTTATGTTTCCTGATGTACTCCTGGAAGCTTTCCCATTAAATATGTAAAATCCAAGCAGAACTGACAATAGTCTTGCAGAAGGGAAAACTTTGTTTCAAGTCAGAAACACTATGCATGCTCCAGTGAATTTTAACCTAGTTTTAATCCTCTGTGGTCAAACAAAATCTCTATATAGATGCTAGGGTGGGAGATGCACAGGGAGTTACATCTGCGGCTGAAACACCAGAAGAGAAAAGAATCTGTAGATGATGGCGTGTCCAACACTCAAAGCAAGGTTTTGTCAGATAGAACTGTGAATGCATAAATATGACTGAGGGAAAATATTTTAGTCCTGAAATAGTGCCACTTTCACTTAAAATTTGTATGTCAATATTGTCCTTAATTAACAGGAATCATTATAAAAACAAAAGTAACAGAGCTAAAAATCAGACTGTTGTAATTCTCTGTGATTTTCTCAACTGTTAGTTATTAATGTTTATTTAATTAATTATTTGTTGCTATTAAGCTTAACTTGGTTTGCTCTTTACAGGTGCAGCTATCGTTCTCACATTATTAGACTGAATATGAAAACACAGTGTTTAATATTAGATTTGATGTTGGTTTGGGGTTTTTGTAGTTGATGACCAAAAATAGTTCTGCCTTTGGATTTTGCAGAAATTGTTTGTTATTCCATATTTTTAGCTAAGATAATAATTAAGTTTATTATTTGATAGTGAGTAATTTTATTTTTCTCTGTGTCTGTTAATGATGTGGTTTCATGCTGTGGTTTTAATTTTAGAAAAGATAAGCAACTGGAGAATCTTGTCAAATGTATTACTTAAGCAGGCAGATAGTGAAAATCAACTTTATGGTTAGGAACTCATTACTGTTCTCATATCCTTCAAAATCAAATCACTTCAAATCATTTACTTTCATTGGATACAATCATTGCATTTAATTACACAGACCTACACATTCAGAAGAGCCCAAGCAATTTTTTCTATGTTACTTTAATTACGCAGTACATAGTAGAAGCAATTTATTACTGGGACAGGTACATCACACTCATTTGGATATAAGTCACACTCACTCCCTTAAACTCCCTTTTTTTTTTTGCTTTCAAAAAAGGGAACACAGAAACTCGTATTATCTTGTTCAATATCCTATTTCCAACAGCAGCCAACACCAAATGCTTCCAAGGGGCAAAAAAGACCCTTCAATTAAAGACTAGTGAGTCTACTGCAGAGATTTCTGCAAAGCCTACCTTGTTGGACTAGATGATGTGAGGTTTGACTCAATTATCTTTCAGAAGATGTCTTCCAGTCCAAACCTTTCTATGATTCTATGAATATAAGGAAAGATAATATCTTCAGACACTATTTCATTGAAATCTGGAGAGCTTACTTCTTCTTAGACTTTTGGACTGTTCCAGAAACAATGCAATACATATTTTACATTTATTCATACCTCACTAAGGCTCTGTCTACTGGGGATTTGGAATATTGTAACAGTTACAGCTCTTTCTAAGTTTTATACTTGTACGGTACAAAGGAAAAAGGAAAGCAAAACTAAGATTTAATTGTGCCATTGCCTGAGTCCTTAAGGAATTCATCATGCTCTAGTGCTACAGCTGGGGGATAAGCTCTTCTTCATGCCAGTGATGTGTCTGTCTTTCTTCTCATGCTTGACAAGCTTAGAAACTAGTACTACTGCAAAATTTCAGAAATGTCAGTTCAGTTGCTTTGAGGTAACAAACATGAAAAGTACAGGTTGAGAACCTTGAAGAAAGATCAGCTGAAGTTTCAGACTAGCTGCTTTAAGGAGAGCTTTAACTCACAGAAAGGTTTGCAATGGTCTGGTCAGATGAGGGAAACACAGAAACTTCTCTTCAATATTATATTATTTTGTATAAGAAATTGTCAATTTGAATGTCTAACCCACAGTCACCCTGTGTCTGTACTTTCAGTTTACAGTCTCAGGAAATGTGCTGCTTTTGTTACTGCTTTTCCTTTCCTAATGCCATGTGATAAGGTTGAGAAACCAGAAGGAAGGACACATTGTAGATTTCATTAATCCTTTCCCTTTGGAGAGGTGGATATCAACTCTTGCTTACATTTCAGGCTCCATTTCCATCCAGTACAGCAGGATCCCAATGAGTTTAGGCAGAAGTGAGCATTTTCAGCAGTTTCTGGGTCTCAGACTCAGACTATTGCAATGTTGCTCCCTTTTATCTGAGAACAAATGTCTCATCTTTGCTTCTGAAATATAGCTGGGCTCTGTTACAAGCTCAGTGTGCTGCTCAGAGATGCCTTGCCAGGGTTTACACTCAGGTCTTCTGTTTCCGGTGCTGCTGAATAATTCTCCCTCTTTCTCTAGTTTCCTGTCTATGTATGAGCTTCTTGGTGAACAAGAAAATGCATTGCTGTTCAAAGCCCTGATCCTGCTAGGTGAGAAATGCCCTCAATTCTTAATAAATCATCACTCCAAGAAATGCTGAGATTGCATATACACTGTAGGACCAGAAATTAGCACACAGCTCTGTGTTACTCACTAGGCAGTATCAGACATGCTGCTGTTCTAAATCCAAATGCCTTCTGGAGCTGCATCAGCAACTTCCATAGCCCTGGCAGGAGGCTTTCATTTCTCAGGTGGAGGTCACTGCCCTTGACCTTATCCTGAAATCAGGCTCCTGGGAGAGGGGTGATTATTTTTCCAGTCCTTGCATAAAATTAATATTTCAATGTTTTAACAAATGGCTGTTTAATGTAAAACTCAAACACATTTAGAAGTAAGTTCCCAATGCTATTCCTTCTGTAATAAACATCTGAACTTCCAGCATGGTGTCTTGAGTTCAGCTCTTGAATGTTGTCTTCATCTGTAGTTCTTTGACTTCTGCAGGGAGGGCATATCAGCCTCAACTGAAAGCAGCAAAAGCACTTTTGTATGTTTTGCTTAATTGGAAGCCAGATGGTTATGAATTCTCTGCTGGGAGAGACACAATAATGAATGCCCTCCTGAGGGGGAACTGAGCTGATTCCTTTTCCCTGGATGACACAGTGAGTTGGTCACACAGGGCCTCCTGTGGCATCATTTGTGGCACAAGCAGAACCAGCACGTTTTTCGTTCTTGTCTCCAGATCAAATACTTAAGTGATATAAGCAAAGTGATATATAAGTGATAGGCTCTATGGTATTATAACACACTGCAACAAATCTCTTTATGATCATATTTTTTATTAAAAATGGAGTGAAATCAGAACTGGACGTAATTTTTCAAGTTTGTATCTTCAAATAGCATCAAAATACTTCATGCATATTATCTGTTCTCAAATTTGTTTGTGGTGATTAATAAAATGTGAACACAGGCATGAACTGTTTTCAAACTGCTGTTTACACTTGCTCATTTGACAGATTTTCTGAGCAAGAGGGTATGAGAACACTGCCACTTTTTTGTGCTAAAAATGTCAGTTTACATTATGTTAAACATTCATGTTATAGCACAAACAATTTATAACATCATGTCCTTTTTACTCAGTAAATGCAATCTACTAATATTGTTTTGCATTAAGTATTTCTAATTCCTTTGCTGTGCTAATAACTGCTGGAATATTCAGAAAAGCAATCATCATTATAATTATCATCATTATTTAAGGAAAAATAGATGTTTTTAACAGCGGTTCTTTTACTCTGTGATTAGACTACATATAAGTCAGGTAAAATTAATAAGGGAGAACTGTGATGTTCAGAAATTAACACCATGCAAGGCTCATCACATCCTCTTCTGTGCTGGTTTTAGGAACAAGCTATGTTGAAAAAAAAACAAGGAATGAAGTCATCCTCCTTTTTTTCTCCTTCTTACAAAATATCTTTGAACTCTTGGGCAGACGACCCATACCCCAGCCCAGAGACTGCAAAACAGTTTTTAGGATGTGGTGTTACATAAAGGGTACTTTTGTGGGATTAAGAACTGAAAATAGGTTTCTTTATTGTCCCGTGCTGGTTAGCAGCTGATGAAAATCCTCTTTGCACAGGACTGGCAGGATGACAATTCCAGCTCAGAGAGTCCTAGAGCCAGTGCATAACCTTTCAGTAAACTCCTTCCCCCTGAAGTGACTGGAATCACAACATCTGCAAGGGGAAAAGGAGGAAAGCAAAGAAGAAAATAGTAAAGTCTTCAAATAGATCTGATTTAAAACCCAGAAGTGCATTTGCCTAGAAATAACACTAACAACAACGACAATGGGACTTGAACCAGGATTGTATAGAGATGAACAATATGGCTGTGCTATCAAGGGTACCAGCTAGCAATAACACTCATCACTTCCATGCTCTGAATACAAATGAGTATTTCCTGTACTGTTGTCATTACAAATCTCTTTTTTGTTTCAGGTATTAGTATCCCAACCTCAGATATATTCTTAATTAAAATCAGGTAGAGAAAGCTCCAAGGGCAACCTATAACAGAGAGCCAGAACAAATAATAAAGGCTTCAATGCACAGAAGATTTTTTCAGTAGGTTTAGTTCAAGGGACTAATCAGCTGTTAAAGACAGAAGAGTTAGCTTAAGTCTTTTAGTCTCATAAACTGAATGTCTTCAGTGCTTTAACATGGTATTAATTTGGCTTTATTGGTGTTGCTTCAGCCAAATTACCAGTGAAACTAACCACTCTTATAGAGAAATCCCCACCCACTACAGCATTTTGCCAGATGTCTGTCAGCTACAAGACACCGCAGGTCAATAAATACTCAGAATTACAACATAACTTTTAGCTGTCTTTATCACTTTAATCTGTCAGACCAATCCTCACTGCATCACTTTGTGAAAAGTCAACTGAGGAGTCTTTCATTTATATTTGTTTTTAGAGCTTGACCCTGCAGAGTGCCAAATACCATCAGCTCCCAGGGAAGTCCTGGTGAATTGAGTCACTTTGTGCCCTTCAAGAATAGCTCCTAAATTGAGTTATTAGCTGTACAGTCATGGGGTACCTTACCTTGCTACCTGAAATAAGCTGCAAGAACAAGTTACTTGGCTTGAATCAGTATTTCAGCCCAGCAGCTTTAAGAAATCATCAGTCAGGGGACAAACTCTTGGGGCACTGAGCCCTCCTGCTGCTGCTGACCTGGCTGGCTCTCGAGCTGTTCAGCCCTTCACTCTGTGGCTCAGAACTAACTGGATTCAGCCTTCGAGGGTCAGCAGCTGCCATTGCCTTCAAGGTTAACAGCCTTAAATTGCTGCTGAAACATAAAAAGGCTGTCAGCCTTTGTCTCCCCATGCAATTGTAATGGAGCAGTTCTTGTCATAGAAGTCATGAGTAGATCAGTCATGATTTTTCTCAACATTGTCTTCAACTGCCCTTGAAAACTTGCCAGTAAAGAGAAGAAAGGGGAGGAGGGAAGCTTGGCAAGAATTCAGTGAGGAACACAAGGAAAATATGGGAATGGTGTTTATTTATGGTTAAGGGAAAAGAAAGTGGTGGTAGTTTTGCTAAATTGGTGAACAATTATGAAATTAATTCAGTCATAATATCCTGGTGGATGGGATGCCTCTGACACTGAGTTGACAGCTTAACAGTAGGAAGATGTGAGTCTAAATGAAACATATAATAATGTAAATTTTTTCCTGATGGATTCCCCTTTCGAATTCACAGGTGAATTATGAATGGCCTAGACTTTAATCACATAGAAAAGAAGGAATGAGCCTCCTCCCAAGAGTCTTACTTGCTTGGGCTGTGTGGGGTTTATTGCTGTTGTCTAAATGTAAGTGCCATTCAAGACATCCCAGGGGGATGTGAGACATCCACATGCAGCTACTACAGAGGAGGTAGGAAATATTTGAAGAGACAATTTACTGCCAGACATCTGTATGAAATGTTTACATTTCACTATAAGACTGCAGCCAGAAAGCAATGGGCTGTGGTGGAGCTGACCTCAGCCAAAAGCACATCATATGGGATAAAAAAATGACACAGGTATGCAACAACTGTCAACTCCTGGACCTTCCTATTTCTTCCAGAATTTAGTCCGAAATGTTACTTTTATTGGCCCAAGAAACTTAAATGTGTGTATGAGAGAAGATATAACCAATAGCAAAGGAAGATTTTTGTTAGAGTAGTTTGATTTCCCCTGTGCTAGATGCTTTGATGTCCCATGATTCCAGCTGTGGTGGGCTGAGAGTGACTGGCTGCCAGACTGCCTTACAGCCACTATCTCACTTTTCCTCCTCTGCAGGACAAAGGGAAAGAGTGTGATGAAAAAGCTTGTGAGTTAAGATAAAAACAGGGAGATCACTCAGCAATTACTATCATGAGCAAAACAGGCTCAGCCAGGCAGGAAGATTAATTTAATTTACTGCCAATTAGAGTAGAATAGTGAGACACAAAGACAAAACTAAAAGACAAAACTAAACCCACCTTTCCCCACCTCTCCTTTTTCTCAGGCTCAACTTAACTCCTTTGTTTGTGACTCTTCTTCCTTCTCCTCCCTCCTGCAAGTGGAATGGCTTTTGAGGAATGGGGGCTGCAGGCAGCTTATAGCACTTTGTCTCTGCTGCCCTTCCTCCTCTTAATTTTCCCCACTTCCAACATGGGGGATGCAGTCTTTCATACACTGCTTCAGTGTGGAAGCAGGAATAACCTTTGTGCCTAGAAGGCTGCTTCTCTCACATTTTTATCATTCCATTCTCTCAGCCACTGTGAAGTGGTTTTTACCCTTTTAAAAATATTCTCAGAGGTGCCACCAGCCTGACTGTGCTTTGTGGAGCCAAGGATCTGTTTTGAAGTCAGCAGGAACAGGTTCTGCCTGAGACGGGGCAGCCTCTGGTCCATTCTCACAGAGGCAACCCCTGCAGTCCCTCCTTTCCCCCCTACCCCCCCCGTATAACCTTGCCATGGAGCCCACTTCATCAGCATCCCCCTTAAGGAGTCCCAGTGCTGTGTAAAACTCAGAGATAAGGATATGGTTGAGCTCAGCTAGTCAGGATCATTGTGACAGTATCTGCTTTGCTTGAAGTTCCACTGAAAAACCCAAATGCACCCAAACCACCCAACATAAAACACAAAAAGACCATGATTTGTTTCAGGTCCCTGAATTACTGAATTCCTTTCCAAACTTTCAGGTCACCCTGGAAAGACCTTTTTCAGAAATATCTGTCAAACTGAAAACACTTCCCTCAAGTGGTAATAACTGGTTTGGAACTTCATGTAATGAGACCTTTTTCAGAAATATCTGTCAAACTGAAAACACTTCCCTCAAGTGGTAATAACTGGTTTGGAACTTCATGTAATGAAAAGTTGAACAAGTGTTCAATTAATGAACTCCTTTGTTACTCTATTACACTTCCCTTTTACCTCTGAAACGTTAAGCAACAACATATATGTTTTCTCAGTTACATATCTGCCTTTATCTCCTTATTGTCCACCTTCACTATGACTTGTGAAGGTTTCAAAAGAAAACTCTTGTCCAAAAGAAACTGGTGAAGTAAAGTACTTTATAGTGTTTCTCTCATATTTAGATCCTCACCAAGGATCTGTTCATAGAAGCTACATCTGAATAACTGGGGTCTAGGTGACAATTTTTATCTGGCTGAAGGAGTCACTTTGCAATTAAACTCACAGCTGGTTGCTCCAGCAGGTGCTTGCAATCTTCTGGCTGTACACTGGCTCCTCTCCAATGTCTTGTCTCTGTGATGCAGAAGGCTGCTGAGTGGTGCAAAGGAGAGACAATGTTCCCTGCCTCATTTCCTTGTGTTGAGCTTTTACAGAAGGACAAAACCTAAAAAACTCATCTCTGCCAATAGGAACATGTTGAAGGAGTCTCACGGTGTAAAACCAGGTTTGAGCTTTTCCTTCATTCAGAGCAATTACAAGTATCTCTCATCATTAGCATAATGATAATGGAAGTTTAATTATCTCACCACTTCTGCCAAATGCAAGGGGAATTAGGTGGTGGGTTCAGAAGTTGCTGGCAGAGATGTTCACTCAGGCTGCTAATGGGACTGCATGGAAAATGGCACTCTTGGTGATTCCAATTACATTGCTAAGTATGGCTTTTATGTAAAATAATTTGCTATAAATTTAGCAGTGTGACCTAAAAGGCAGGGCTTTGGACTGGGCTTAGAACTGGAGTCTGTTTCCAGTTCTGTTGCAGATCTGCATAGTGACTATAGCAAAAACTTTTGGTCTCTGAGTTTCTGTATCTGTTAAACATCTTTAGAGAAGATCACTTTCAAGTCATACTTTGAAATCTGACCTCAAATGTGTATTGTCATTGGAGGATCTTAGTCTTATTATTGTAGGGAGTATGTTTGCTTCTGAGTTTGACAAGATCTGAGTTACAGCAGGCCTCATTTCTGTAGTAACAGAAGCTGGTCACTAGAAAAGAACTACAGCAATTTTACTCTTTACTAATGTCAACCTAAGATAAAGGCGTTTTCTACACTGTTGTCACGAGTACTGCATTACTGCAGAAATATGTAGAATTTATTTCATAGCCATGGCACTGTTCTTCTGAATTATGAATTTTGTAGCCCGGCTCAAAGGTATTGTAATTTAAATAACAAATAACAAGTTTTGTCTAAACATGAGGTTTTACTTTCTGTAAAAAATTTAATATATAAGGAAAAGCTCCACACATAAAACTTAGTAGCTTATCAGGCTTGTTTTTCTTTCAGGTTCTCCCTATTTCTATTAAATCATTTAATGTTAATTGCTTAATGCCTTCAATACAGTACTGAAAACAACCCTGCACTGTGAAATTGGCAGATGGCCAGAAACTAGACAGCTTTCCACGAATGCATGTAGTTCTGGGCCATATGCACTCAAGGTGAGTTTTTCATGAGTGCTGAAAAATAAAACATATGCACTGACGTCTAAATTGCCCTAAGGACAGGAATAATACTAGCATCATGTTGTTCTTCAGGCTAAATTCCTGTGGGAAGGTTTTTAAAATACATTTGTTTAAATCTGTATTTTTTGAAGATCATTGTCTTGGGTTGTGTCTGACTTTTTCACACTGAGAACCCTGACCTCTTATCACATCCTGACTAGTGGTTGAAAATTTCTGGAGACAACTGTCTTGATATTAAAAATAAATGCCCAAATAGATGCACCCGGGTTCCGGTATATAAACAAAATTAAACAAAACCCAAGAAGAAAAAAATCCATGTTTCAATCTCCTGATGCCATGGCTACTGGCATATATTACTGCTACATAAAAGCATCTTACTGGGCATGAAACCTAACATTTTCCAAGTACTCTTGTTTGCTTTGTGCAGAATAAGATGGCTCCCAAATATTCCCACATTAGTGGATTCTTTCCCATTAGCAAGAGAGGGACATTTGTGTGATTTCTCTTGTTTGGAAGTGTCTGTCTAAGTTAGGTGAAACCAAATAATTTTTACTGGTCACAAGGATGTGTTTTAGCAGCATTTAGTCAAAATGGGAGTTTTTGTTCATGACACAAGCTTCTCTGTTATAGATATTCTTCAAATTGACTTTGGAAAATTCTTTCTGAGTGAAAGTGCCATTCCTAATCATGCAGACATCTTTAAACTTCTAGATGTGCATTAATATATGGATAAATTGACTGGTTCCTGTACACATGTGGTTATGGTCACCTTTGTTAGGAGACACTGAGTCCAGTAGCCTGAGAGAAACAGAGATGGAGCAGCTCCATGGTCAAGCTTCCTTGGTCAAGCCAGTAGCACATATTCCTTGTGGGAACACATGCATATACCTGATACACACACATGAGCATGGATAGGCACACAGATTAACACAGACAGAAGCACTCATGCAAACACAAACTGCCTAATCAAAGACGTTCTGTACAGGAAGAGATAAACAACACTCCAGGTGCTCAAGACAACAAAGAATTCACAATACCTTTAAAATGAACCAATTTTTGTGGTAATTTAGATGTGAACTTTTAGAAAATAATTTAATATTCTCCACTTTTACAAGGTTAATTTTTTCATGGCTTTTTGATCACAGGGATATCTAATCAACATCCAGATTTAGCTTTTGAAAGCATTTACTTGCCCTCTGGTTTCCTTCAATGTTATTATAGTGTGTAGTTTAAATCTTCTTTAATCTGCTTCAATTCTGGCAGACTGATTAATAAACATTAATTATAAAGATGCTGAGTAGGCATTATGAAAGAAGAGGATGAAGAGGAGGTAATGGCTGGGGAAGGGAGGAAAAAATGTAGTGATCTTTCTAGTCTGATATGTCACTCTCTGTGAGTATGTCTTTATGTTCCCTGTTATATCAAGTCCAGCAAGCCATCACAAGTAACTAACCCCTGACTTCTGCTGCCACACAGCTGGAGCCTCCTCTCATGCATTTGCCTCCCTGTCGCAGTCTCTCCTCTCCCCTGTGGGGAATGTTACAGACCTTGTCCATCATGGGTTTGCCATCTGGTTGTACCTTGCACTCAGCAAAGCCCCGCTCATGAGCACACTCCCCTGCTGCACCCCTGAGCTTGGGTTTTTCTCATTACCCAATACACTGGTGGCATCCTTGAGCCCATAAGCCAGCAGAGCATTGCTTTGTGCGTCCCAGATGACATGACCTGAGCAGCCTCTGTGCCAGACCCTGGCAGTGAGAATGGGCCTTGGTGGGAACAAACTGCTCTATCCATTTCTGTTTTCTTCTCTGTGAGTTTTTTGACTCTTGGTTGAATAAAGTTAAAAACAAGAAAGTCTGCTTAACTAAACATAAAACCACCAAAACCCATCAGTTTGTGCTCCTGAAAGCTCAAGGGATAGTGTCAGCAGTAGAGGGTGATGAGATAGAGGAGGGTCTGCTGTTTTAGCAGGAAAAGCCAGAGAGAGCATAGAAATATGTGGAAGAAGAGAAACTTATTTTCCAAGTCAGAAAAGTGAAATAAGGATAATATATTCTGGGAATAGAAGTAGAGAATAAAATTCCTGCTAATAGATCACGTTCATTCAGGAAGGTATATTTAGACGTGCTGAAAAGTGGTAACAAATATTTATGGGTACAAATTGTGATTAGAAAAAGCATGTCACAAATTTCTCTTACTTGATAAATTGAATTAACACAGCATACAATTCACATATTTATTTATTTGACAATATGATTGTGTGGATGAACTGGTGGATTAACTTACTGTTGGTCTGAAAAAACCATTAAAATAGGGTACTGTGAGAGATGAATAACTTCAACTTTGGAAGCAAAATCCTGTGCTTTCTGTTTCTATGATGACTGCCAGCTAGTTTCCATGTCCTTTTTATGGCCACTGTTCCTTTATTACACCAAACAACCTTTCTCTTTGCTATGTGAAGCCATTAAGTTGTTTTTCTAAATGGCAACTAAGTCTCACTAAGCAGAGTGATATCATTCACTGAGAAAGGTAGATCTTTCACCAGCCACTATTTTTACCATAAAGACCTAAAATCCTGTAAATGGTTACACAGTCATCCCTTGGCTGTGATACCAAAGCAGGCTTAGGGAATCCAGATTCTTCTCTTTCTCCAGTTAGCGGTTTCTCCTATTGTGTTGAACAAGTGGCTTAGGCCAAGAGTTAAAAACATGGCTTCCATTTATACGTCTTAACTTGAAAAATTTTAAGCTGGTTTTCAAAGAAAAGGAGCTAAGGATATGCAGCAGGCACCAAATAATTTTTAAATGCTGCATTTTCCTTCCCATCCTTTTTTTTGTTTCAATTTCAATGCCATGGTTATTAGCATTTTTAATAAATGGAGTAGCTACAAGAGCTGAGAACTCAAAGTTAAAAAACAAGTCTCTTTCAGAAAGCCCTAATTTAAACCCTTAAGCTTGGTGTTCTCAGTGTTCATTAGTCACTTTTGGACCTCTTAGTATTCATCTTGCTGGGTCTCAGCAGGACAGGCACAGTACAAATACATTTGCATCTGACAGAGGCATGCCGTAGAAAGACTTGGAATAAAACAGACCTCTGAACTTCAGAGATGACTAAGTGGCAAAAGTTTCTGTCATCTTTCTGTGAAGGCTTTGCTGCAGGGTCATTATCTTTCCCTTTTACATTATATACCCTACACATTTTAGAAACAGTCTTCACTGTAATGAAAGGACATAAATTTAGATAGCTGCAATGACTGATTGCTTTTTCTGTATTACACCATAGTGTTTTACTTTTGTGTCTTCAACTTCACGGTGGATTAGAATATATTTCTAGTCCACTAGCAAAAATTGACATTGTTCAATAAACTATCCCAGAGATATATTCCTTCTTATGGGGGTGAGGTTCTAATGCTTCCTTCCATTTTCAAATGGAAGCTATTTTGAGGCATTTAAAGTCAGCTTTATTAAGCTGATAGATCAAGAGTGGAGATTTAGGCACAGAAAAGCTCAACACTGCTGAAACTAACATATGTGTCTAGCCCTCATAGTGTCATTTACACGGCTGAATTATGTGTCTAGGCATAGTATTTCATAAGTCTCTTAGGTTCTCCTGGCTTCATCCCAAAACCCAGAACTTCTGGAAGACAGTTTTTGTTCTCCCTAGACTCCACTCTATTGTAGTCATGGACACAACTCTGTGAAAAAGCTTCTAGTCTTCATGAAATAATACTTTGACATCCTGGCTAAATCTAGATTAATCCAAGAGGCACTGTCAAAAATCCACTCCTATACTTGACCTGACAGAAAATGACTAATGATTTTTTGGCAGTTATGGCATTTAAATATTGATAGTCTTCATTTTAAGATCTTATATTTCATTATTTAATATTTGATTGTTTTTAATTTGTACAAATATGCACCTAGTTATGTACTTGTCACTTAACTCCCACTTACAGTTTTCCACCCTGCCATTCTGGATAAGCATGAATTAAAATTATTTAGCCATGTTGGTTCAACTATTTTTGCTTGAAAATTCTTCATACCCAGAAACATTGATATAATAATAATAATAATAATAATAATAATAATAATAATAACAACAACAATAGCAACAACAAAATAACATTAATCATAAAAGTAACAATGATAACAAGAAGACGAAGATGATGAAGACAATGACAACGACGAAGAAGAAGAAGAAGAAGAAGAAGAAGAAGAAAAGAAGAAGAAGAAATATTCTAACAAAGTAAGAGTAAATTAATAATGCAAAGTACTAATGAAACGTAGTAGCATTTATTCCAGCTATTTGTTTTGGAAGGAAGCTGTGATGGCAGCATTTCATATGAGCCTTTAAAATATTGGCATTGAAAATGGAAATGAAAAAAGCACCACTGGCTAGACCTCTGACTTAAAGTTGGAAAAGGATTATCAAAAGGCAGGAGCTGTGAGAAAGCACAAAAAAGTTTTTGAAAGAGGAACCATGATAATAGTGTGATAATTACTCCACAGTAATTCTGGTACAATACATTTTAATAATACTGATGTATTTTTATAAGGAGTAGGCAAGAATAGTAACATCCTCAGCACAGGAAAGACCTTGATTAAGAGGATTAATGTCCAGAGGAGGGACACCAAGATGGCTGGAGGAATGGAGCAACTCTCCAATGAGGAAAGGCTGAGAAAATTGAAATTGTTCAGCCTGGACAAGAGAAGGCTTCCAGGTGATTGTATTGCAGCCTTTCAGTGCCTAAAGGAGGACTGCAAGAAATCTGAAGGGGAGCTGTTCACAAAGGCTTGTGAAGATACAGCAGGAGGTAATGTCTTCAAACCAAGAGTTAGAACTGGATTAGCCATTAGGAAGAGATTCTCTGCTGTGAGGGTGGCAAGGCTGGAACAGGCTGCCCAGAGAAGTTGTGGATGTCCCTTCCCTGGAAGTGTTCAAGGCCAGGTTGGATAAGGCTTTGAGCAACATGGTTGAGCAGAAGGTGTCCCTGCACACAGCAGGGGAGGTGGAAGTAGATGGTCTTTAAGGTCCCTTCCAACCTAAACCATTCTATGATTCTATGATAATAAAAAATGCAATTCCAATTAACCTGAAAAGAACATAAAAGTGAGAGATTTTGTCTGAATTTTTTCTTTAATGAATTTTCATTGCTTTTCATTGCATATGAAAATATGTGAAGACACAAAGGGTACTCAGAGTCACAAGGAATGCCTCAAAAGACACTGCAGTAAAGAAAACTATGAATAGCTAACACATGTAATGTTAAGAAATAATAAATCCGAAGATGATTTAACTTGTGCTCCAAAAGCCATTGTGCTCTTTAAGGAGAAAGCATTGCGGGACTCAAGGGACTGTGAATTAGCTGAGACTTGCGAGAATACAAAAATGTTTCTACTGCTGCCTAACCCTGCTCACTGTACAGCAGCAGGCGAGCTGACATCCCAGCCAACATGCTGAGCAGCTGAACCTGAGTGCCCTGAAGGGGAAAGGGAATCTCCTGAAATATGAATGATGTTTAATATACTCTATCTGTGAAGAAACCATATATCCATTAATAGCTCAAAACTCTCTACACATCTTTCAATATTTATTTTGGGAACTTTCACTAGGATTACTGCAAGATGTAACTTTTGGGTAAGGTGTATTTATTACAACTTTGTGAGTGGTCTGATATCCCTCTGTGAGTTCTGTATGTCAGAGCCACAGGAAACCTGTGTATGTGGTTGTGCATAGCATGGGAGTTACCCATTTTGTATTTCTCAGCACAAGAATATAAGTCCCATTGTGCCCTCGTATTTTATTTAAACTGTGTTTCCCACAAAAGCAGCAATGAGCAGTTTGTACAGAAGTGCTTTCAGTTTAGTAGATAATTAGCAATGTGGATGGATCTTTTGGCTTTTCAGCATTTTTAGAGCAGAGATGTAGAAACACTCTTGAAAACATTTTCCTAAGCCTAACCTTTGTTTCAGAATTTGGACTGCAAAGAGCAGGGCAACGACTACTCCCATGGCATTTCCTGATTTCTCTTTTTGGTTGGCATTGGGAAGCTCAGAAATATAAATAGTGCACTTTTGCATGTTCTTGAGGATGAGACATGATGTAGCATCTCGTGGGAGGTGGTTCCCCATGTGCTGAATCATTCTGCAGGTTTCATCTCTGCTGTGCACCTGAGCTTTGCTCCCATAGAAAGCGGGGTGGAGGAGTGGGTGTAGCAGTGCCTTGTCCTGAGGTGGAGCTGGGGGGCCACCTGACCCACAAGCAAACCCACTCAGAAACTGTCCAAGTTCCATGGGCTGATGTTGTTCCTGTTAACTGAAGAGTGTTGGAGCAAAGAGGTGATAATAAAATCATGTAAGCACAGAAATCATAAAGCACCGAGGGATAAAGAAGAAATAAAACAAACTCAGAGGCATCTAGGAGAAAGAGCTATCAAAATGCAAAATGAGCTTCATTCAGTATGTAAATCAATCTGAATCTGCATTTGGTTTCTGTCTTACAGCAGTCTGTAATTAGAAGTGTGCTGACTACTGTTTGTTGCTGGCACAGGAGCCAAGAGAAAATTTAGTTAATTGCCTAACATTGCAGAAGCCTTACAGCTCAGAGAAGTGTTTCATTTAATGAATCAAATTCCGAACTTGGCTCCTGCTCCAGCAACATTCTTTTTATGCTAGAACATTTCTGACTATCCCAAAATCCAGCTGAAGGTTTGAGGAGAGACATTACTAAGTTAAAAGTTTGAGCCTGTCCATCTCAAATTAGAGAAAAAGGTACTTAGTAATGTACTGAATGTATTTTGTATATATCAGTTTGGTTGCTTATAAATCTCCATAATAGCATAATAGTACATTTTTGGGCCATGGATGCCATTACTGGTTAACATTTAAAAGCACCTTCTAAAATATAATTCACAAGGTATGTGGCCTTTAAAGACATTTTCAGCTGAAGGTCTTCTCTGATAGCTGCTAGCCACCTGTGTGTTCCTGGCTTGTAATATGTCTGGCAGGTTACAATGGAATAGCTCATGATAACTCAGCACATCACTTTAAAGAAGCTACTTAGATTTGCTTTTTCTTTTCAATTAACCCAGTCTAATGAAGACTGTTACCTTTAGGGACAGGAGAGGTCTGAATTACCTAAAAAAATTAAAATGTTCAGATGGCACTGAGAAACGAAAATGAAGTATGAAGGACATGAAAAGTGATGATGTCACACAGCTGGACTGTCACATAAATAGCTTTAGGGAAAGATCTTGAGTCTTTAGTAAGATGAACAATATTTATAACACAGAAGACTGGCATGAAGATATCAGGCAGCCCAGATTTTATCAGAATATGAGTTAAATATTGATGAACCAGATTGTAACCATTCTTTAACACTCAAAACCGTGTAATGGCCAGTGCACAAACATGTTGCCCAGTTTAGTTACTTGATGAATTAGATCAGTTAATGTATTAAATAGTTTGCTGGATGTATTTTATTTACTAAGTAGGCATACAATAATTTCCTGATTCCATTCTCTTCAATATTTCTTAGTGAGTTTTAGCTTCCCTTAATGAGCTTCAGGAAATTCAGATGTAGAGTTAATTATTGTGATGAGGCTGTTATCCTAGTTGCAAAAATATTTACCACAGAATTTCTTACCTACTGTCACAGGTTTGAGACCTGGGTTTATATCCTGGATTTTAAAATAAAAAAAAAAAAGAAAACATTTTAAAAAATTAAAAATACAAAGATAAAAATGTAAATCAAAATCTCGTATGACATTAAAAAAAATTATACATTCTTATCTAACATGCAATCTCTTAGGGAAAAATTCATATCACCTAAATTCTACCAAAGCCCATCTAATATGTCATCTGCTTTTGACTGGCTCTTCTTTTGAGAAGCCTAACCATGAAAAATTGTGGCTAATCTCAACAAAATCTTCCTAGAAAAACAAATCTAAATAAGTTAGTGTTTTGGCAACTGGTTTTCAGTCTTTTACTTTTTAAGAATTTCCATCCCTCTAAATCAATAACCTTTTTGACTTCTCTGTTTGGCAAATTTTTCGGCCAGAACTGACAGAAGTGCAGGGTTCTGTGAGGTGATGCTGTAGGTGACAAAATCCAGGAAAAATTCCCTCTCTCTTCCTAGTGCTCTTCCTGTGAGAACCAAGTGGCACTGGGGTGGTCTTTGAAGCCTCACAGTGAATCATTCTGTTTTAATAACATTTAGAAAAGCAGCATATAACCTGGTGTGACTGCATGCCAATAATGATTCATTTCTTCTCTTAAGATAATAAAACATTTTAATTATCATATATTATCCCCCCAGGTTATAACAGAGATGTAGTATTCACTGCACAACTGTCTATAGATTTCTTCCACAAACATTTACAATAGTGAAGGTGAATGTCACAGTGCTTAACAGCACCTTTTTCAGATAGAAATCAATTCCATGAGAGGCAAAATTCACAACTTCCATTGATTTCAATACAAATTAAATATGCATTTTTTCACAGAAGTACATGTAATAAGTGGGTATGTGACCTCGCAGATGCTCTGTTATCAGTCTATGAATAGCTTCAGTTGAAAAAATGATCTTTACTAATACTGAATTGCTCTAAAATAGATTTTAAGCATTGACAGCATGAATTTAAAGTTCTCTCTGCAAAAATCAGATGCCTTCCAACATTCCCTTATTCTGTAATCCCAGCAGCTCATAGTGTAGTTACATTCAGACTTATTGATGCACCTCTAATCCTACTGATTTTCCTCAGCTTTACTGACCACAGTGGTATGATGTCCTCTGTGCACAGCTCTCTGTCTGTTGATAATTTTTCTTCCTTTTCTCTTAAATATGTGATTTTTAGCATCACTTTGCTTGCCCTTTCCCATTTGCCCAAGTGTGAGTCACAGAGGATTTTTCCAACTTTCCTCTAGATGCTTCTGCCAAGACTACAAGTACAGAGGATTCACAAAGTAGTTTTACTTTCTTCCCTTGAGACAGATGCATGAGACACTCTAATCTTCACTTCTTCTGCAGTAATATGTAACTTATGGCTATATTATTACACACACTTTTCCCACTATCCAGTGACATGAATAATTCGTAGCACAATCAGAATGCCATGGCACAAACTTTGCAATGAGTCCATGATGCTTGCCATGCCTATCTAATTTATCTTGGACATCCTCCTATGACTATAGCATAAATTACTCAGCTACATAAGATACCAGTACCTCCTATGGGCAAACCTTTGTCATTTGCAAAGAACAACGCATATTTATTTTTTTTAAATAAATGAAAACTTCACCCACCTTCATTTTATTTTGTACAATGTGCAAACCTGTAACCATCCCTGACTCACACTGTTTTGATGCTCCAGCTACAGATCCTGAAAATGAGCCATTAACATAACAAGTCTGAAAACATCCACAGTTTTCATCATTTGGCACAGTTGTCAAAGAAGCTAACAAAAAAAAACGTATTTTAATTCCAGTCTGCCAGAATGCTAATGGCAATTACTCTATCTGTCTATTCAGAGTTAGTATAGTTTCCATGCATTGAGTCCTTGTGTACACAAATATGGATAGATGAACTAACTGGCACAGAAACTTTGAAAAAACCAAAACAGTTTTCTTTTAGATCACTTCAGACAAATTTGTTGAGACAAAACAATGCTTTGAATTATATTTGGAAACACTTGGGCATTACTTATTCATATACAGAGAATTCAAGGGTAAGTCTCTTTTATTCAAGCAAAATTATCAGCTATATTTACCTAACCAGTGAAACTCTCTCCTCCTGTTACCATGCCAGAAAGGAGAACAAAATTGTCCTTCTGTGTTTCAATGCTGAGGACTCTGTCACACAGCTGTGCAGAGGCCTGTGTCACGTTAAACAATTACCTCCACTCTACCTCTGGGTTATTGGCTTTTGTGAGCCTGCAGATGAAATGTTTGCCTGTTTCAGAATACAGTTCTAAGGTATTAGGAAGATTTGAGGTAAATACCAGTTTTACACATACCCCCGAAACTTCTATACATACCCCTGAGCGAGGTAAGGCATTTAAATTGGACCACCTTGGGATTTGAGAGGAGGACTGCTACAACTCAAGCACACCTCTGGAGCACGAAGTCTTTCCTCTGATAGTACCAATGCACTGTCAACCAACCTTGATAGAATTACATAACTGTTTTCTTGCTAGGTTAGCTACTGGTAGAGAAAGGTAACAAGAGCTCTATTTCTCATCCATTTCCTTCCCCTATACTCCCACTTCCTTTCACTCAGACAGTATAGGTGTATGCCCATATCATAGGCATACTAGTAGGTAAACTAGTTTATTATTTTGTACAAAAAATACACTCACATTTATTCTACAACAGTGCAGGCTCTGAAAGCTTTTGTATGTCAGTTGTAAAAGCTGCCTGCAAGCTTCAGATGGGAAACACCCCAGTCTTGTTCCTGTATTTCTAGAGTCAATCTCCAGTAACTTTCCACCTAATTCCCCATATGTTGTCACCGGGTCTGATGCTGATTAGGCTGCTTCATTTTTTTGAAAATGAGCTGCATTGACTTTCTAATCTGTCTAAACAAGTAGAAAAAAAAAAGGAGCTGAAGAAGAATTCTATCCCTTGCTCCATTTACAGATGTATAAATCAAGTCACAAATAGCCAATATCATTCTTATGATGTTCTGCAGCCCAACATTCTTACATAAAAAAGCACAAAGCTCTTGAACCAGTTAAAAAAAGAAAAAAATAAAAGCTAGTAGTTTTAAGCTGAAAGTAATTTGACACCCAGTGAGAAGTATATTGAACTAAATTGTAAAAAAAAGCTCTCAATAGCAGATCAACCTTCATGACACTGTGTTTTATTGCAAGTATTTTTTGCTTTATATATTCTGCTTCATTTTTAGAAGTGGATGATTACTGTAGAGGAGACATGCAGGTTCAGAAATACTAATGATTCATGCAACGTTCAGCCCATCAGTAGCTATCTTGCTCTATAATGGGCCTTTAAAAACCATTTATTTTATTTCATGTAGAAATGGTGAATACTCTCCTGCAGAACACATACTGACAAAAAAAGGAATGCATTGTACCAGACTGGCAAAATAATTTGGATCTTCTTGACCTCTGAACTAGTATGTCCTGTGTGATAATCTGCAGTATGGTAGGAAAGAAATTACTCATTCTGATAATTGTTAAACATAGAATCATAGAACTATGAAATCGTAGAATGGCTTGGGTTGGAAGGGACCTTAAAGACCATCTACTTCCACCTCCCCTGCTGTGGATAGGGACATCTTCTGCTCAGCCATGTTGCTCAGAGCCCTATCCATCCTGGCCTTGAACACTTCCAGGGAAGGGACATCCACAACTTCTCTGGGCAGCCTGTTCCTGTGCCTTTCCTCACAGCAAAGAATCTCTTCCTAATGGCTAATCCAGTTCTAACTCTTGGTTTGAAGACATTACCTCCTGCTGTATCTTCACAAGCCTTTGTGAACAGTTCCCCTTCAGTTTCCTTGTAGTCCTCATTTAGGTACTGAAAGGCTGCAATACAATCACCTGGAAGCCTTCTCTTGTCCAGACAGAACAATTTCAATTTTCTCAGCCTTTCCTCACAGGAGAGCTCCTCTGTCCCTGTGATCATTTTGGTGTCCCTCCTCTGCACTCACTCTGTCAGTTCCCTGCTCTTCCTGTGCTGGGGACACCAGAGCAGCAGGTGGGGTCTCACCAGAGCAGAGCAGAGGAATCCCCTCCCTGGCCCTGCTGCCCACGCTGCTTTGGATGCAGCCCAGGATAAGTTTGGCTTTTTTGGCTGGGTCATGTCCAGCCTCTCATCCACCAGCACTCCCAAATCCTTCTGGGCAGGGCTGCTCTCCTTCTGTTCATCCTCAGCCTGTGCTGACACCAGGGTTTCCCCAACCTAGGCGCAGCACCTTGCACTTGGCCTTGGTAAACCTCAGGAGGTTTGCATGTGTTCATTTCTCAAGATTCCTCTGGATGCCTTATTTCTGACAAACAGTGAGGTCTTAAACAGAGCTGTGTAGTACCTGCTGGTGTGGCTGAGAACTCAGTCATACAAACAGCATTACTGGAGCCAAAAAAACTCCTCCCAGGGATCAGCCTTCACACAGCTGGATGAAAACTCTTTATCTGGCTTGGGGGTATTAGAATTGTTTCTATTTGCTCTTCTGTTTGAGATTGAAAGAAGCTGTGTCTTGTTTTTTCTGAATCTGTTCCCTGTCTGAGCAGAAATGTCCTTCCAAGAAGATGATGTAATTGGAGGGTTTATTATTTGCATGTGATTTATTGCATTTATGTCAGCTTATTGTATTATTATCTTGGGAACACTGCAAAATTTTCACACACAATTACATTTCAGTAGTGTACTGTGTCAAGAATTACTTAGTTAAATGAGAAAAAGATGTATGTATTTTCCCTCAAAATATGTACTCTATTCCACCAGCTGTAAGACCCTCCATTTTCTTTCAGAAGAAGCACAGGGGCTGGGGAGAGGATGAGAAAACAATGCATTCAATGACTGATCCCAGAGCAGATGTGTAATCCTGCTTGCCTTCCTGACTCAAGTCTATTATTCTGGAAGCTCTTCGGACCTAGCATTTCTTTTTCTATAAAATATTTGATTCTTGGTGGAAAAGCAGACCTGAGATGTGAATTAGAGACTCTAGAAGGCCTTTTTCCTCTTGCAAGAAAGGCTGCAGTGGGACAGTTGGGATTCTCTAAACTGAATATGAAGTCAGAAAGGTTTATCACTCACTTGTGAAATAGCTTTTATGTTCAAGAGGAAATGTAAAAATAATAGATACAGTAATAATTCTTAAATTAAATCTTTAAACTTTGAAAGCATTCAGTGAAAGGAAGGTACACTATGACTTCTCTGTAAGATTAGCTATTTTATTCTTTTCCAAATTAAGATAAGGCTAAATAATAAAATTAGATATAAAAATAAGAAAGTTAGATGAGGATTGCCCTTGTTTTATTGTTTATTGTCAAGGAAAAGCAAATTTCAAGCAAAATTTAAATGCTCTTTTCATCCCATGGAGTCCAAATATATTCAAGTAATAAAGATGATTAATAACAATGCAAGTCAAAATTTGGGTAAATTAAACTGTAAATCATTAAATAGTAATGAAAAACAATAATGAAATAAAATCAAGCCTATTTGCTTAAGTCAGTGCTAGCTAAAAATGTATCTGAGTGTGCTCTGCCAAATACTAATTAAATCGTGTGCTACTCTCTACATTTGTCTTCTCTGTTTACAATGTATCAAACTATATGGTTAAAAATAAAAAAAAAGCTTGAACTAATAATTTATTAGCCTTCAGTTAGCACTGGAAATGCAAGGGGAGCACTCTGAATGTTCAGTTAGTGCTGTAAGGGGATTAACAACAATGATTGATGACTTTGACAATGTGGTTGTACAAAGAACAAAAATGACTGCAAGTATTTCATAAACTCAGCAATTCCTGTGTACAACTACTAGACAAGTTTAACTGGAGTGTTTTCTTGCATAATAATTGATTTACTTTTCACATATAAAGCATTATAATTTTACAAGGTTCTCCATCATACCTTTGGACTTCAACTGAGCACTTGGCATGAACAGGATGAGTATTTTTTGGTAAGTTACACTATGGTAAAAGAAGTGCCTTCTAGTTGCTGAAATGTTTTCTTTCTAGCAGTGTCAGACAAACACATAATACTATTATCCCTCTATTTGGCAGAACTCCTGGGTCCATTCTGTTTACAAGTGTCACTCCTGTTTTACTGAAATTAATTTATACTAAGGGTGGCTTTAACAAAAAAGTCAAGAAAATTATTTCAGTCATCCTTTTCCTAATTTCCCTCATCCCCACACATTCAATATGTATAGCTTTTACTATTAAACACTTGATTTTTGTATCATAACTGCATTAGCAAGTTTACTTCTATTCTGTCTTTACCATTGTCCTGTCAGGGACTTTTTTACCAAGATCCTCTATTATGAGTTTCTAGACATACACTACCCAGACCCCTTGGAAGCTGAAAGCTGAAACTTGAGTCAATGTTATGCTAATTTAAAGCTTCTTGTAGTCTGCCCTAAGCAGAGTTGTCAATTGGCATCTCAGAGTAACATGACCAAACTGTTCTCCTCTCACACCATTTAGGTTCTAATACCCAAATATATGACAATGTTATCTTACTATTTGACAGTAATGAATTAACATCTGGACATTGGGTATGACTCCTTCCCTGTCCTCTGTGCTCCACTGACTCCTTGGAGCTGTTTCACTTTCTATGAATTTTGGATAGTTCATGGAGGCAAGCCTCCTAAGTCTCATTTCACAGTCAAAGAACATCTGTGCAGTATGGGATGGCAGGTTACAGGTGCAGTTCCAAATTCCACAAGGTCTTTCAGTGCCCTGCAGTCTTACCTACAAACCTGTTGGTTACTCATTAGTCATTGCTCCTCCCACTGCTGTCAGAAAATGTTCTGGGCTTGGCTGGGGAGTTTGTTGTTGTTTATTCATTTGTTTGTATTTTTTTTCTTTCAAGGCTGATATATTTCCAGATTAAGTTTCTGTTTTTATGAAACATCTCTTTTCAAGAAAGAAAGAAAGAAAGAAAGAAAGAAAGAAAGAAAGAAAGAAAGAAAGAAAGAAAGAAAGCAAAAAAGAAAGAAAGAAAGAAGGAATGAATTCTGGATCATCTCTCATAAACATCTTCCTAAAACCCCATTCCTTTTGCAACAGTTCCATCTTTGTTATCTTCTTGTACATGCTCCATTCTGAAGCTGCTATCTCTAAGGGGCTCCATAGAACACAAATGTCTCCTCTCAGATTGCTGTAACAATGTCTCCTTTCTCTCAGGCTGGCTCTGGGCCAGTCTGGCTTCTTATTTCAGCAATTCCTGTTCCAGTATAATAGGTAAGATAAGCCACTATCAGTCTCCTTACAGCAAAGTCTTCACAAATTCCATTACTTTGGAAGGACTCCATCTCCTTGCTGTCTCACATAAAGTTATGGAGACTAGTTTGGCTAAAAAATACTCCCCAAGCACACATTGCATGGCACATTACACAAAAGCACTGCCTGTTTACAAACATTTTAATTAGAGATAATGACAAGAAAACCGCGTTCCAGAAATGCGCATATGCAAGTGTACATTTAACACATTTTGTCGTATATGAATTAACTCTTTCTAAGTTTAGTACAAGGGATCTTAAATTCTCTGTCTTTGTATAGACACAAAAATATTGCAGCTCTTTCCTATATAAAGACCTGCTGTTACCCTCACCGTGCAGCAATAGGTCCTTATGTATCAAAGCCCAACCCATGCTGAGCAAAATCGACCAAGACAAAGCAATGGAACAATTCCTTATGCAAGTTCCAACACGCCCTCTGTCCGTCAGGAAACAGTATCCGATGATGAAGATATGTTCAGGGAAATATGTTAACTCTCATTGCACTGATAGATACAGTGAAATGAAAAAGTTGGTTTTGGCATAGGGGACATTGCTATGGCCTAAAACAGAAGTAGCAAACTCCACAGGATGGAAAAAGGTGCTTGGTAGCTGTGAAGCAGAAGGGGATGTTTGTAAGAGGTGAGAAGGCAGCTAACCCCTGTGTTTAGAAGAAATAGAAACAGGTATTTATCACATCTAAATCACTGAAAGATTGATTGTGGGAAAATTACAGTAGGAGGTAAAATCAGTGTCTTGATGGATTCCTTGATTTTAATATCTCCTAGACATATTTTAAAAGTAAGCCTGGATTGCAACAAGACTTCCTCCACTTGAAACTTATTTGTTATGATGACGATTGTTTGCTTTAGTGGGTGTATCAGGGTGCATAACCAAATCAGGTTTTCCTCCACATGTTCCATGAAGGTATATGATGTACTAAATAAGGAGAATATATTTTCACTGACATGGGAAATGAATGATGTGAGGAAAAATGCATGCAAAGGAGGGAACACCATATATTTCCCACAGCCACCTTCTGATTAACTCCACAGAAGTTAGTGCTAGTGGGAGATTATGTTCTGTCTCTTTTTGTATATCTCTTTACTTAGTATTCTCTTGTTTGAGTTTAAAGCTGTTAAGAGCTACTACTGTTTGTAGAAACAGCTCCTATTTTGTTAAATTTAAAAAAAAAGACAAGTCTTATTTCCAATTAAAACTTCTTTTTTTTCAAAGTAAAGAAATTCTTCTAAAATAGAAATATATTAAATCTATAGAGTGAATGCCTCAGAAATGCAATGTCTCATGATCTATAAACTTCACTGGAATGATTATTCCAAAGTCCTTGGGTTTAGAACTAAACTTAAAGATTCTAGTGGAAAAGCAGCAAGTATTATGATTTGTTGTTTTCCAGTTGTGCCAGTGACAATTCTTCAGCCATTTGAAACATTTTTGCCTGACAGGATTCTCATTTTTGCAATTGTAAGGTGTGTTTGGGATGAACTCTGCAGGTCTTGTGCTCCTCTCTGCTGAACAGAGCAGGAGGATCAGTGCAGCATGACTTTCTTCTTTCTGCAGGTCCACCTTCATGGTCTGGTTTGCCACAGTCAAGGTCTTGAAGAAAAACATAGTGGGAATTAAAATGATTGGAGTGGGACAAGAGAGCAGTAGCTATACAAGACTGTGTATCATCCTTTATAGACTGTGGAGAGTGAAAAACCAAGAAAAGACAAGACATAATTGTTGCATAAGCCAATATCCAAAATGACATTAAGCGAACAGGAAAAACTGGACAGATGTGTAAGAGAGTAATACTGGTGATCTTCTATAAATCCTTATAATACTGCATTGATTTTTTTTAACATTTATCTTTCCTCACATGCCTTTAACTTGGCCGAGTGCTTCCTTTCATTGCACATTTTTGTTATAAATGTTCCATGGTAAAAGTCAGCTACTTTCTATTTTCGCAACTAGCTTTACCCTGTGATACAGAAAATGGCTAGTTATTTTTGGAACACACCTGGCTGCTACTGCAAGGGGGAACAGATTAACTTTTGTGATTTTATCCAGTGGAAATCTGTTCACAGGCATAGCTCCAGCTAAAGCAAAGGTGTGTCAGCCACTGACTGTCTCCTGTCTTAATCCAAAGCTGAGCTAATTCTGATAGAGGTTCACTGACTTACAGTATCCAAACCAATAGAATGGCAGGAAAAATGCTGCAACTACACTATACACAGTATCCATAAAAGATAAACACATTTTGCTATTTAAAGTATGCTCAAACCTTTCTATCAAAAGACCATTTTACCAAGAAGCTCCATGGTAGATTAAGTAACACTACGGTGCAATAAATAACATATTTTGTTCTACATGCATCATAAATGTGATATGAAATCTCTTCAAACCTCTTTTTACAAAGACTCGCTGAGGTAACGCAGCTTGGATGGCTGATATGAAAGTGCAAACATGCAGAGTTAAGGTCTGTGAAGCCATGGCCTCAGTATCCCATACTTACCTGGTGGTAGCAACAATCATGAAACCTTAATGAAAGCCATAAGGGCACTTAAACCCACCATTATTTTAGTAGACCCTTTCCTGAGGCATAAAGATTAACACAGGTTATTTAGCTGGCTATCAGACTGTAGAATGACTGATTTTCTTTGTACACTCGAAAATCTCTTGTCAGTGTGAACAAGGGTTCCCCACGAGGATCATGGTTATCAAATGCTCTTTTCCACAGTCTTGAACAGCAGGTTTGCAGTTAAATTCAAATTTTAGAATTCTGTGAATCTATGTGCTTATATAGCTATCTACATGACGGGGGGGGAAAATGCTTGCCACAGAAGTATGTTTGATGTTAATTTTGTTTGCTAGACCCTCAGGGAAGGGTATTTCAAACAGTGCTATTTTCAATAAAACATCAAAGCTTTTTCATTCCGTCAAAATGATTCTCTTATTGAAAAGCTGTAATAGCTTGGTTAAAGTTTATGTGAATGTGTGTATCTACCTTGCAGCACACAACTAACTGACAAGTATCAGTTTGTAGTCCCAGATGTTGCATACTACATTACCAAATCCCAATCAGAATCACCTTTTTTATTCTATTAGCTTATTCTTCATCTGTAAATGTTGCAAACTACACGAGTTTTCCCATTTTTAGGAATCTAATCAGGTCTAAATTATTTGACTGGGTTTTTTTCTTCAGTTTTATGATCTAATCTACAGCATTGTCTGCTGGGACAAATTATTTTTCAACGTCAAAAAAGAAACTAGTGTAGTATTTATTTTCTAAGATGAACTCTTTTTATGCCAAATAAACACCAAGGATATATAGTTAAATATGAACTGTTTGTGGGGCAGGGGGGAGGTGCAGTTTGAGAAAATGCTTCTACAGGACAGTTCTCTAAGTATATAACCTACCAAACCCAGACACCAGAAAACTCCACTAATCTAGATACTTCTTTGCCAGGATGATGTGTCATGCTGAGTTGAGGTTAGCATCTAATTCTGATCTAAATATTACTTTTACAGATGTTCAGCTGAGGAACAAAATACCATGATCATATTTCCATAGCTACACCTCATCAATAGATAAAGACTATACTAATATATTTTATTGTATTTCTCAAATTTACATATTAATCAGATTTCTTTTCTCATTTAGTAGAAAATTCATCCACAGCCCACAAGCAGACTCCAGCTGGGCCTCAACTCAGTGGGATGAACTGAGAGCCATTTCATTTTGCTTAAAGGTGAAGTTAAACTGCTTTTTTTCTCTTGTGGAGGGGGATGAGTTATAATCTTACTAACATTGTGTCAGTGACTGTGCTTTTATTTTGTCAAAAGGTCAGTTTTCAGGATTTCTTTTCAAAAATGTTTTTGTGAGAGGATTTGGAGTAGTCTTGTAAACCAATCCTGAATTCAAGGGAGGATATTATCAAGGTAGTAAATATATTTATTTATATGGAAAATTTAACCCTAATAAGCAGCTCCTTATGCTAGAAATGTCATCTCTGACTTTCTTTCTTCCATCCTGATATGACTGCAATGCTGATCTTCATTTGATAACTAATATGTACAGAGTCACCATTTTGCCACATACCTGCATACGCTCAGTAGGGAAACCTCCCTGGAACTTTTAACTGATTGCTGCAAAAACAAGAGACTTTTAATCCTGCAATCTCCAGCCTCTAAAATTCAGGTTAACTGATCTGGGTACCAGCTGTCTCTTTTCAATGAGACAACCATTTGGGATACAATTTTGTGTAGTTCTATACAACTACCAATTATTCACTGCCACAATGGGTCATTAGAGACCCATCAGTCAGTGATTCATGTCCGCTAGTTGTTTTAGAAATTTAAAAATCTAAAAATAATTAAAAAAAAAAGGATTAAAAAATAAATGAAAGCTTTCCCAATCTGCTTCCAGAAAAAAAGAAAAAGACTTTGGTAAAGAGATGCACCAAAATTTCCTAGAAGTCACATAAAGATGGAGCAAAAGACTGTGACTTGACTAAAACCAATACTGCAATATAGCCAAAGAAAACATTTTCCACTCAGGAGTAAGATATTTTAGTAGCAGGGAGGTTGAAAAAAAAGTTTATAAGTTTATAAATTGTCACTAAATGTTTCAGGTTGTGGCAGTACATGTGGCTGTAATGTATGTATGTATGTAAGTATACAAACAGTTGGTTTCCTGTCCCCAGCAGGCCTAATCCAAATCACTGCATAATTGTGTCTGATAACATGCTGCCAGTTCTGTCTACATGGAGCCATCAGAGGACATTAGGAAATCTGATATTCTGCATAAGCATTTCTCAAGCTATTTTTATCTCATTTACTGCCATCTCAGAGAAATTCAGCTGTTCACATCTCCTGCTTATTAGCTTCAACACAAAGCTGTACTGACACAAATATATGGGTAATGTACCTAAAAAAAAGTAGCTCAATGTATTGCCTTTTCTAATTCTCATATCTTCCATGCAAGATATGCAAGGGGAAACCCTTGGAAACACTGATTTTCCAAGCTTTGAAAAAATCATTTAGATAAAGTTGGTACCATGCAGCCCCTGACATGTACTGAGAAAGAGATTACCTCTCCAAACAGCTACCCACTATTTATTTTGAATCATTAGCACATCAGGTTTCAAAAGCTCCTCAGTAGGCATGAAATAGTTATGGACATTTTTCTTCATGCTCTTAAAGGAGTAGGTGATTAGTATCCTGTCTTAGAAATAAAAATAAAGAAATAGTAAAAAAAAAAGTTAGAACCCCAAATGTCAAAATCGGAATAAGTATATTTAATCAACCTTTCTATTGGATCAGATCCAATAATTTATAAGTCTCTTTTTTTTGTTGTCAGTAAATTGATTTTAAAACTGCTACGCTAGAGTGAAGGCAAATCAATCTTTCGAGAATAGATTTATATTGCATTTGAACCAGATCAAGATAAAAATAGAGATAGTACTTATAATGAGAGCTCTAGAACTTTCTGAATGGACTCATCTGAGTGACTTACTAATAAAAAATGGTAAATAGAGATGCCAGTTTGCAGTAGACTCCATATGTAAATTTTTTCTTACATAACATGCTCAAACTAAGGAGAAAGAAGATCACAGTTTAAAAAGAAAATCTCAGGACAATCTTGTGTGGTATCGATGTATGTGAGGGAACATTTCTTTATCATTTCTTTACATGGCTATGCAAACCTATCTACAAAGTGATATGCTTTCACAGGGATCTAAAATAGATAATCTTTTTTTGTGGCTAAAATTCTTGTGGAATTTAAAGAGCACCTCTGTCATATATGATCTCTTCAGGAGCTCAGATGCATTTAAATAGTTGTGTTTTGTGAAATGTCATGTATTATGTATATAATATATAATCACCATATTTTTATCTTCACATATATAAAAAATAGCAACATCCTTTGTTCATTTGATGGGATTATTTAATATCGAGAATAAAAAGTCATCAACTACTATGCAGTTTTTAGTTTTTCTAAATAGACTTGACTCAACTCTCAGGTAAATTTGTCTAGTAAAGTAGGTTTGGGAATATAAAATCTTCATGCAGCTCAGAAGGGATACAAAAATCCTTATAAAATCATTTTTACTGGAGAAGTTATTTAGAATGCTCAGCTGTGAGGTTGGTTCCATTATCTGAAAAGTCACTTTTCCTTCTGATAGCATTAATTGCTTGAGGGCTGTGATAGATAGGGAAAAATCTGATTGTTAAAATTTAACTGCAAGAGAGCAGGCAGATTACATCTGCCAAGGAGCTAATGAGTAGCTGAATGATCAGAAAAGGCAGTACTGACATTCGTGCAATAAAACCAGAAGAGATGAAGTCAAATTATGAATCCTTCAGAGCAAATATCTTATTTTCCCCAGTGTATTAGAGCTAGCAATTAAACAACTGGTATTTCCAATATTAGATTTTATCTTTGACCATATGGTACAGCTTACAGAAGTAATTTGGGCAGAACCTGATGTGGGTTTTTTATGTGCTTGCTAAGTTTTTTCTTGGTACAAGCAGATGCCAACATTAGAAATATATCACTGGGTACTATTAGAGTAGGTACATTAGCTAGACATTAAAAAAATGAGCCAGTCTGTATTTTCCTCAATGAATAAATATGCAATTCAAACTGCTTTAAATTCATAGGTCTAAGCCACTGGCCTTTATATATGATACTGATAAAGGACATATGTCTGAGCCTGTAATTTTACCCAAAACTTCTCATACGATCTGAACAGTGGAAACCTGCTGACTATGTGGTTTGTGGGTGGATGAACAACAGCTCAGGTGGAAAAGCAAGAGGCTGTTTTCAGAGAGAAGGACATTTCAGCACTGCCTGAGACACACAGCTGTGTAACGCTGGCAGAAGTATGAATGAGTTGTTTGTTGCATAGAGTGATGCCCAAAGAGGATCTATAGTTGGATCAGAAAAAAATTTTATTGAAGTTTGTTTCGAGATAACATGACTTTCACTATCTTATAACTAGCAATTGCCAATTTCTCCAAAAAAGCAAAGCAAATCTGATGTTGGATTTCGTGAGCTGGAAATGTTTGCAGCACTTTCTTTGACGTTGCCATACGCAGTAGTGCTCACTCCTGATCACAGGTAGGTTAACTCGGAATAGCTGATGCCTCCACTGCCCCCTCTGCCTCCCCAGACTCCCTCCATCCCTCTGGCACATACTAAAAACAGTCTCGTGAATTAGACCTCAGATCCAGAGCTGCTCAATTCAACAGGAGTCTTTCCTTTCTCTTCAGAGAAACTGAACCAGTGCTTTGGGTTTCTGTGCTAACCCCTAGGAAGGATTTGGGAAAATGCCTCCCTATGTCCCTGGCTCCTGCTGCTTACTGAGCACAGTCCTTCAGACCTCAGCATCGGCAGCTACAGAAAGCAGCACTTTAGGCAATGACTGCGGGGAGCAGGGACAGCCTCACTTACAGCACTCCAAACCTTAATGCCACCAGGCTTTCTTCTGTGCTCAGCTCCATGCTGGCTGCTCATCCACCTGCACGCTGCTGGGAGCAGCGAGAGGGAGCAGCCGGCAAGCAGGCACGCTGCTGCAGAGCTGGAGGGTGGCAGGAGGGGCTGGCTGCTAATTCCTTGCTGCTGGACCAGTGATGAGTGCTGCTCTGCCCCCACAGTCAAGGAGCCAGCTAAGCATGGATAGCTGCAGCAGTAATGATTAGATTTGCAGTAGCATCCAGTGTTCAGTTGACATTGTTCTAATGGGATAGGAAGTATATAAACACCTGGGAGGCAAAGATCTTCATTGCATTAACTGGCTGCCATTTTGCAATCCCTTGTTATGACAGCTGGCAAAACAGCCCTTTCTTTGGTACATGGTATTAGAGGGCTATATACTAAATTCAGTATCATTTTGTTATGGTACTTCTAGTAGGTAGATTTAGGATATAAAGGGATAATTGTCAGAGAGAGTTTTAACATACACTGTTCATTTAAAATCTAAATGAAAGATACAATTCTCCATCAAACAAAAAACATCAACCATAATGTAGAAAATATTTCCCTTTTATTACAAGCTAAATGATCTAGTCTGTGTGTAAGCCAAGAAATTTTATAGCTGTTTCTCTTCATGCAGGTCATAAATGTCCTGTTTATATAAGCAGATTATGGAGGTATTTATGTAAAAATGGCATCAGAAGCTTTAAAAAGAGACACTGAAAATCTGAAATGTTATATTACAAATCTGTCTTGATTCCCATTAAAAATAAAAAAGTTATATTGGGAAAACCAGAGAAAATTAGTAAACTCTGACTCAAAAGTATTAGCCACACAAACTAATACAAAGCAAAAAGTTACCCTATATCAGCCAATGTGTAAAGATACTCCTCTGCATACCCTTAGCAAATTTTAAGCACTTTAAATTGGCCAGGTTCTTTGTAACAGAAAGCTAAGGTAACTGAAATTACCTGACATTTTCGGGAGGCTAAAAAAGGCAGTCCTGCTGAGTCTGAGTTAAGAGCAATGTTCCTTAGGAGAGTCAGGTAATTCTACAACCTAATTTATATTTCTAAAATTAGATTCCCTGAATACTCCTTTTTGGAGTGCACAGATGATATGTGTATGCATTTGCAGGTGGATTTTTTTGTTACCTTTTTTGTTTCTGATCTTTAAGTCTGTATTCTTTACTCAGAATACTCAGCCCTAAGAGCTGAAAGAATTTTATTTTTCAGTTTTCTTTCTCTTTCCAGCTGCATTTCATTACTATCTCCTATGCCAAAAATGTTTGTTGCTCCATTGCATCCTCAAACAAAGGTCTTAAGAATTTTTCAGAATCTTGTATGGTTGGCTTGCTTCTCAAGAGAAATGGAAAACATGTACAAGTTACCAATGACAGGAGCTCTGTCCAAGTGCACAGAATTTACTGGGATAATTAGGCATTGAAGCCCTTTTCACAAATGAGAACTAGAATTTGCAGCATTCAGCCTAGCAACACAGAAATGGTGATTCAGACATGCTATATTCTTTGTTAATTTCCATTAAGGCAACACTTTCCAAACAACTTCTTTCATATCAACAATTGTAAAAAGAGGGTAAACATCACAGCCCTGTGTTAATTGAAAAACATGTCTAGACCCCAGTTCACAAGTTTGCATTATAATGATTAGTGTCAGGTGAATTGAGATAAAGGAAAAGTGCAACTGGGTCTAGCTGGCCCTAGTTTGACCAATGACGTTAATCTAGTCCATCTCCCTTCCAGCATCAGCAATTTTGTAATTCTCTTAATCTGATAGTGAAATATCTGCCCTGCCATTTAAGTTCTGAAATGCTTCTGAAAGATGCCAGCTGACAGCAGTTCTTAAGCAGAGACCTACAGTTAGGCTTATTAGCACTTAGTATTTTCTTGTAGCCATGGTTATCCTAAGTAATCAAACATCCTGGGCTCTCCAAAACAGCACAGCACTTTTAGCAGTGATAGTGAGCAAATCCTACAGAGCTGCATTGCAGAAAACTTCTGTTTTGCCACTGGGGACAAGCTAGCTAGAGAAATGCAGCGGGTTGACCCTGTCTGGACTCCAGGTGCTCTCCAAAGTTGCTCTATCACTCCCCTCCTCAGCTGGGCAGGGGAGAGGAAATATAATGAAAGGCTCAGAGGTTCTCTCCCTCATAATTGTAGGGAGAGAACACTCACCAGTTGCTTTCAGAAGTAGAAAAGACTCAGCTTGGGAAAATTAATTTATTACCAATCAAATCAGAGTAGGATAATGAGAGATATACCCAAAACTTTAAGGCACTTTCCCCCCACCCCTCCCTTCTTCCCAGGCTTTACTTTATTTTCATGTTCTCGCCCTCCTGCCCACCCAGGCAAGCAGGAGGATAGGAATGGAGTTCATAGTCAGTTCATCACACATTGTCTCTGCCACTAGCTTCCTCCACAGGGGGAGGACTCCACACTCTTCCTCTTCTCCAGTGTGGGGTCCCTCCCACAGAAGATAGTCCTCCATGAACTTCTCCAATGTGAATCCTTCTCATGGACTTCAGTTCTTCACAAACTGCTCCAGCTGGGAGCCTTTGATGTGGTTTAGTCCTTCAGGAACAGATTGTGTAGTGTGGGTCCCCGACAGTCACTGGTCCTGCCAGCAAACCTGCTCCAGCATGGGCTCCTCTACGTGAGACCACACGACCTGCCAGGAGCCTGTTAAAGCACAAGGGTCACAGCCTCCTCTGGGCACCCACCTGCTCTAGTGTGGGGTCCTCGGTGGGCTGCGTGTGGATATCTGTTCCATCGTGGATGTCCATGGGCTACAGGAGCTACTGGTTCTCTGACCTCAGCTTTCTCAGCATATGCCAGCAATGTTGAAAACAGGCCCAATCTGAAACAGAAAAATAAAGGCATAATTTTCCTGGTGCAGTTCATTCTACAGGGGTTATGCATTCTCCTCCCTTTTTGTTTTCCTGAGTTCCTTTATAACCTTTTCCAGTTCAGGCTGGAGGAAAAAGGAGAAGAATGGTTTCTAGTGTTACTTCCTGGAGATAAAGCTCATAGCTAAAATGTGAAACAGATGAAGATGGTGAACTTTAAAACATTGCTTGATGATCTTAAGCATGGAGCAGGTTAGGTGTTTTGGACGGAGCCACTGAATTTCATACTGTATAATGTTTGAGGCATATTATTTGGTGCTGTATCAAAGCACAACACACCTTCCTAACCACGAAAGAAATGACTGAGCTGAAAGCTCTTTAAAATGATATAGCTGAGGCTGGATTTCACAATACAGCTCTGAGGAGTTTGGAAGGCAGGAGTCACAAAAAAAGCCTTCCTTGCTGAGCCAAAGAGGAACTCACCCTGACCAGCATGGAGATTCTCCCCAGCCATTCCACCTGCTCAAAGCTGGTTCCCATAGAAGTGTCACTGAATAGCTGGTACCTAATTTCCTTAAACAGAAGTCAGTAGAAACTTCATATCTGGGGTTTTGATAATCAGTCCAAGGTACTCACAATGCAAACCCCAAACCAGAAACTTGGTCTGAAGTGCAACTCCTTTCAGGCAGTAGATGACCCTAGCTACTGTCATTTTGAACAGTGTATAAAATGAAATACATTTTCCACTGAAAATAACTGAAATACTCAAAAATCCCTGCAATGTCTTTTCAAGCTTAATGAGCCTTCACTATGCACTTTCTTTTAACATTTCTTTCCCTTGAAGAACAAAGTTATAAGACAATGGTTCAATGCACTGTACATATTTACATGCAATATCCCTCTAGTATTGTAAGCTATCTTGCTCTGCTTCATGTATATATTTTCCACAACACAACAATACTCAGAGCCCTTATCTACATATTTCCATCAGTCCATTGTTTGTTAAGTCACAAACATTAAAAGTTTTGATCAGTTTTGAAACAAAACCAGGGGTATTTTTAGCTAATTTTCCTGCAAGATTTCCATAACTTCATTGACAAACCAGGTGGCTGCACAAACAAGTGAGAAACTCACTTCTGCTTTAACAGTCAATGAAGTCTGGCCCTGCTCTCATTTTTTATTAACTCTAATGCTGACAAAGATGTAATGTTACTGAATTGAAACACAAGTGGACAATTTAAACATGATGGTAAGTATATCTATACTGGAATAGATCTTATTTTGTATACCTTAGGAAGAGAATCAAGGTGGTAGTATTTATTCCACATGCTTACCCCTAAGGGTTTAGGACAGACTGATTGCTGCAGCATAGACTAGACAAATCAGCCTCATTTGAGCTAGATGTTCAAAGAATAAAAGTAGCCCAGTGCAAACTCGGCCATCCTGTTTCTCCAACACATTTTTCAGCTTATATTGATCTATATTCTATCATGTCTGTATCAATACAAATACTGGTGAACATTTTACAGTTAGTGATAGGTATATGCTCAATTATGTGTTATAGAATAAATAGTGGGGATAAGACTTTTCTAGTTCAAGTGAAACAGAACTGACTGTAGTATAGATATAGAAACAGCACCACTGCAGTCTTCATCTAGAACTACACAGGATTGCTGGGGCAGAGGTTTTAATTTAAACAAAGAATGAAAGATTAATTGATGTGCTTTGCATTCAGGACAACTCAGTATTTAAACCCACGTTCTGAAATAATTGTATGCTTCAATTTCCAGGATGGAACAAAGGCCATACAAGTGAAATATATGCTAACACATAGCTAGGACAAAACATCTGTGGCAAAATGTGGGGCAAGGAAAATTAAACAAGTCCATTTGTATTACGCCACAGGGAATAAACATTGACACAAGACTGCAGAAAGAGAAAAGGATGTTTGTAACAGGGAAATATAACCGCTTCCCTAAGATGAAATTCTGCTTTTGTTTGCAACAGTCAGGTGGGATTCTCTTTCATATAAATGAGAACAAATGATTTGATAATGAGCATTTTGTCTTCATTCCTAATGTATCTCAGGTGAGCCCTGCTCTTGCCAAGTACACAATTTGTCACCACAAATCTGTGGATATTCTGATTTCTGTAGGTGATGAGCAGCGTTCTGGATGAATGTATTCATATGAATATGCTAGTGTAATACATCATAAGAGTACCATTGGCACTGTAAGACTTATTATTCAGAGAGCAACACTGGCCAGCAGATCAGTGGGGAGCATTGTATATTTTATTTGTGTTAACTTTAAAACTTGGCAAGGAAACAGAATATTTTTCATTAGGAAGGGAAATTAAAGACGTGTAAAATAAGCTGCAAATTCTGCTAAGTTTTGTCAACCTCTGGGAAAAGTTTTGCATTATTTCTGATTGTTAGGAAAGTATATGAGAAGAAGTAAATTATGAAGTGTTGTTACAGTAGTCCAAACCTAAGCAGATGGATATTAATTCATGAAGTATGATGAACATAGCAACCCATTTTATTTGCAGCAATGACAGAGTGAGATAAGTGCAAAAAAGGAATAATACTATTATTTAAAAATAATAGAACCCTTTTGTGTTTTGGCAGATTAATTTGTCTTACACAGGGACTATATGTCAGATTTGATAGAATGGATATATTGCTATGAGCAAAGACAGTCCACATACATGAGTTAAATTTCCTTCAATACAGATGGACACAAGTGCCTATTTTGCTCTGCTTTTGGGACAAAATTTGCTGACCTCACTTTACACTTAATATGATATTCAAGAAAATTTGGTTAGGTGAAGCCATCCTAATTTTAGACTGTGGACATTTTTAATGGTAATTAAATAGTGATTAAAATAAAGCAGGGGCAAAAATAAGGCAAAGAATCCAAAAAGGGAGTGAAAACCTGGAAAGAGTATTACAAAGTAATTTTTCTTGGGTGCAGACGCCTGAGTACATGCACCTTCATCACACAGTGCTATTCAGAAAACAGGGACCACATAAAACAATTTTATCTCTAGAGTGCCCTCTATCTCCCTACTCCGCTGACCTCTGCTACTTACTTGAGCTAAAGGTTCTTCTCTGTAACCAAATAAACAGCAATGAAAAAGTGACAAGAAGCACTGCTGGTTAACAAGCATAATAAATGTAGAAAAACAAGTACAGGAACTGAAATACTGCTACAGTCTGAGCTGTTAGAAGCTGAGTGTTTCACCAGGGACACTATTTGAGAATGTTCTGGCTTACAGCCGGAGTATAAAATTTCTGAGTTTCCCCCAAATACCATATTACAGTCACTGTTAACTTGCACTTCTTTATTAGAGGTGAGGAGGATATAACTGATGAGGAAAGTATAACCACCTGCAAAAAACCCCAAACTTGTCTTCAGCTTTCACAGATCTCTTCTGCTAAATCTGTCAGGATACCCTTCTGAAGACCTTTCCAGATTTCTGTGTGCTGCCTTTCAAGTGACAGGCCTGTAAGCCCCACATCTCCTGGTAATGCAATGCCATATTTCAGTAAATCCCTGTGCTGCACTAGGCAGCAAAAAGCATTCATCAGCAAACACAATGTCTTGGGCCTTGCTGGCAATTCCCTTAGGGAGCCTGAGCACAGAAATCGACTTCAGAACAGAGCAGAGCTTTTGTGCCAAAGGCAATGCAGGACTCAAAACAAGACATATTCTGCACATTTGATAAGATGTACATTTGGCCTTCACCTCACTCCAGTTTACATCAGTAATGTGTGTTTAAAAATCTTCCTACAGGCATGGACAAAGATCTAACAAACACAGTCAAGGGCAAAACTTAGCACCTGAACAAATTAATCCAAGGTTCATTAATTCTAAAAGCAAAACCAGAATTCCAAGAATGAAAAATATGGATCAAAACCTCCAGTTTCACAATCTTATTCCACTACAAAAAGGTTTGTCTTTAGACTTGTGTCAGACATTCCACAGAGCTCTGCTTTCTTCTGGGAGCACTTATATTGCATGATTTCATGGCCAACAGTTATCTTCTACTTATTTTAGCAAAGTGGTGCTGTGCATAGCATGTCAAAAGAACTGAGGAATACATAGGAGGACAGGAAAGTATTTCTTTAACAGGTGATTATTTCTTTTGAGTTCTGAAGAGAATATAGGGAATTTAAATATTTTTCCTTTGAAACTTAGAGAATTCACCTTTTAGTACTGCATTAATGCCCTGCTATTTGTTAATTATAAGCTTATAGTAGTGAAGGAAAAATCTCATTTGTAGACTTACAGCATAAAATGGGAAGATAGAAGGGTGAAGGAGAAAATAAAGATCTGTCATTACTAATATATCTTGTACTAAAAATACTAACAGTATAAATATGCATATATAGAGCAGTCTTTGTAAATATTCTCTCACATCTTTCATAGTCTGAGAGACAAGCATGCATTTGTAAAGGTCTTCCACTTAAAAGAAATATATAAGATCTATCAAACTGCATGCTTAAAGCCCACATACCACACTGTGTGGTATAATGCAGAGAGGAGAGCTGGGCCTCACAAAAACCCATCAAAGGTGCTACATGAGTAACATGAAAAGTAAGGAACATGAAAACTTCATACTTTCCTCAAAAGGGACCAGCAATTTCGTCATTTCATCTTTTCATCTTCTTGATGTTTTTTTTTTACAGTGAATTTGACTAGGAAATAGACGCAAATGGCTATATTAAGTTCTTGTGAAAAATAATGAAATCAGATAAGTTTGTTGACATCAGGAATGACTTAGCTGAACCATTTGCTTAAATACCGTGCCACACATTTATCTCAGAAATCCTCACCGTTCTGAAAAAGGCTGGCTTGAAATTTTTCACTGAAATGCTTTTTAATAAACATCATTACTTTCATTTAGGCCAGAACTTACAAGAACCAGTGGTTTTTATGAAAAGTCACATGAAAGATTTAGAATTTTATTTCAAATGTAATTTTGGGGGTATGCTTTTCAGACTATGCTATATATTTATTTCTCACATGAACATAATGATCTTTCTGCTGGATTCTTACAAATATTCTGAAGGTGACTGTAGGTCGGTTCTGCTTGCAAAACCTTTTCTGTAGCTCAGTGTATATCTTCTGTTGTTTACAGAGAAACGGTTTGCCTCTACAAAAGGAAAAAATCCAGTTAAATATAAGGATGCAAGCCAATCCCACCACACACAGAAAACAATTCCTAACACTTCCCTTTCACTGCATAGGTGAATAGAATAGGAATATACCATGGGATAAACAGCTCTCTCTCATTGATCTGTTGTTAGAGTCACAGTTCAATACCCAAACAAATCATTCTAGGAGTAGAATTTCTTAAGTCTGGTTTCATATGAGTATTGCTTGGATTAATTAATGTCTGATAAAACACAAGTTCTTCTTGAAGCCTTCCTGTGACTGGAGTGTCCATAGTATCTCTCTCCAGCGGAATCTTTTGTTTCCAGTAACATAACTGATCTCACTCTGTGGGGTCCCCTATGGTGCAATGCCAACTTGACTCTTCCTCCTCTTCTCAGCAGCCTATTTTCTTACATCTTGGAGGAATTTAATATTACTGAGCCCTCTGCACCTCTGTCCAGAAGTTTGTTTTAAAGTAGCTGGTAGGCTTAAGGAGATACACAATGACAGATTGGCAGATACCAAGACACATAGAATGCCATCCCATAGACCTAATTTCCCTTGGAAGTCAAGCCAATGTGGAAAAAATTCAGCTGCACATTCGTAGTAGCATTTAATACTTATCTATTCTAGCCCCTGCTATTTTGACTTTACTTTTCAGATCTGTTTCATAGGAGCTATATCTGAAAGGAATGTTTTATATCCTAATTGCTGTAGATAAAGCAGCAATAGTTTTTATCAAAGATTGGGAGCTCTCACATGTAAAATACCTTTTTTTTTTTATCCTTAATTCCTAACTCACAATTAAATAAAGCTAATTTTTTTACTTCTCTTTATTTATTAATTTTTTACCTGCTGTGTGTTACACGTATATTGTTTGAAGAGAGTATGTTGCTTTTAACTGTCTCCCCACACAGTAGGTTTATATCCAGTTATGGATATGAGGACTCTGCAGTACCTAAATCATATCTAATAGACAAAGGCAGCATACACCAGTTCAGCTGGTTAGGTGTCCACTTTGCAAATGATCATTTTCTTGTGACAAGTTGCAGTCATTACTGCATCATACAGAAGATTGAGTTTAACATATTGGTTGTTACCAATTCAACTCCATTTTGGTATAGTAGAAAAATATTTTAACAGTGTGTGACTTCGATTGAGTGGATAGGATTCGCAGCCACCAGAGAAAGTTTTTCAATCATAATGTTGAAGCCAGACCCCATGAAATACTCAGGCACCCTTCTAATAGGGCGGATATTCACATTTCCCTCTGGGCATGAAGGATGAGTTAGGGAAGGATCAGTTCATGATAACCTGCAAATTCATTTCTGCTGGGGCTGCAGTACTCAGATTTTCAGTGCTCGGTCCCTCACTGAGAAGCAAAATCCCAGTATATAAGCACCCCAACCAATGCCTCATAGGGACAAGCCAAACAGGCAGCATACTGATCACAGAGAAGAAATACCACTGGGAAACAGGGAAAGCAAAGAGCAAGCAAAAAAATATCATCAACCCAGCCCTTTGCAGAGATTATGCTGCTAAATCAGGGCTGTGAACAAACACCTCCGTTTGGCACCCCAGTCTTGCACAGAGACAAGGCAACTAAAAATGTCTTTGAAAGAATTCTGCAATTAAATCTCTCTCATGCTTTTCTGTAAAAGTCTGGACTGAATAGGAGAAGGTGGGTAAGAGTAGCTGGATAGTCAGTACTGCTCCTGAAAACAAGCCATCTGAATTCTGTGTTTTTCACTAACTGGCAAAATTAAACACATATATTAGATATCTTAGCAACACATCTAGACAAGGCTTAAGATGTGGGAAAAGGCACATACGTTATTGGCAACTTGCATACTTGATTACATTGTTTTAGTATTAGATTACTGTCATCCAAAATACCACATATTCTAAGGTAATGCATCCTTACAATGCTGCAAGGTCTTTAATGGTTAATTTGTGCTCATGAACACTTAGTGATCTGTAATTGATGGCATATTAACTTTGTGGGAAGAAAATCCTCTGAATTCTAATAATCAAGTGTATCATACCTAAAATCAGAAAATGTAAGTATATGACCTGGAGTCAAAAACTAATGTTGGAAGTTAAATAATTAAAAGTATTTCCCCTTTTTTATAAGAACTGGTGAGCAGTCCTTGGGCTACATTAATTATTTCCTCCTTCCTCCTCCATGCTTATAAATTATTTTGTTCCCTGAGGCTTCATACCTTTTCTGGAGAAGTAAAGATTAATGTAACTGTTCACATTTATCATTTGATCTGGCAGAATTCCAAATGGTGAATTTGATTTCTAGAACCAAAGTAATTCAAGGTTGTTTAGATGCAAGGTTTTGAATCCATCTTTATTAGAAATGAGATTCAATAACAAGATCATTTTCACTTTTGGACAAGCTCTCTTCACAGTAGCTTTTCCCTGCTGAAATTCAGCATGGATTGGCTTTGGGTGTGATTTGAAACCTTCTTTCTCTGCAGCTGCATTGTTAGAGCACCTGTACGACTTTGAAAGAAGAGTGTTTCCTGCCTTCCCCGTGCCTGCTTGTGAGCTGTAGGTCTGATGCTCACAAAGTTCAATTTGACAATATTTAACATCCTGAAGGATCCACTGCATGAGGATCTGAGCATCGTCTTTCTTTTCTTCATTTCATGAAACAAGCAAAGCCTTTTTGATTCAAATTATTAGCTATTAATTATATTTTTTGGTGATACACATTGATATGACTATTGAATAAAACAGCACTGGAATATTTTTTTTTAAAAATTAAGTTACTGAAAATGAATTAAAGCAAAATTCATGAAGACTGATGTCTAAGACTGGGTAGATAAAATCATTTGTGGTTCTTTCCTCTTACAGCTATTGCTTCTATTTTGTGCCTTTCAGCAATGCCCTTTCCAAGGGCTTTTGTCACCTAAGTTACAAGCTATTGTAGATACACTGTATTTGGGTAAAATACAGTAAATGGAATTGCATGACCTTGTCCGTTTGCTTTGCAAATATAATAATATGCAAATATATGTTTCATCTGGATTTGCTCTTTTTTTTTTTCCAGTTATAAGATTTCTGTTGCTGAGGAAGGTAATTATTAGATAGACTTTCATGACAGTGAAACAACATTAAAAAAAATCAATTAATTTTTCCTTTACCCTGAAAAACTACTACAGATTCCCAAGCCTCTTTGACTGGGTCCACAATATGCCAAACTTCCATGAAGTTTCCCTTCCTATGACAATTATTAGGGTAAAAACCATTTTGACAGTATACTAAAAAGAGGGTCCCAACAAGTAGCAGTATCTCCTTCCAATGAAGTCTCATGTCTCCTCCACTCTATTTAATTTTACTTTTTACCTTCATAAATTCTTTTAGTTCTTGATTTTCCACAAATTATTTGTTTTCTTTTGGTCTTCCCATCATCCTTCCATTTGCATCACTGTTTTTCCCCCTCTAAATTGCCTACTAAGCATTAATAATATTCAATGTTCCCAGATTTTTGTCCTTCTGAAATGTATTAGCCTGGCACACTTCACTCTTCACAAATTCTTCTGTGAGAAGAAATGGTTGAGTGTTTACCACCAGTGTTAAACAGGCAAAGAGGCATCTCAACCTGGAACCAGCCTCCTGCATGTATTGAGGAAGTATTTTTCAGTGAGCAGCAGTGGCTAATGGGTACTTGGTTTCTTATTCATTTCCCCCTATCCCAGTTTTTTGAAAGATCAGGCAAGATATAAAAGGCAACCAGGTTCTACAAACTCATCTGTATTAATTTACACCACAGACAGAAGATATGATGTTTGGAGACTGTCTACTCCCCAAAAGTGCAGGGAGAGTGTGTTGATAGACTTTTGCAGAATTTCAGTCAAGAACAGGGGAAATTCTTCCTGTCTTATCTTCGTGGTACTTATCAGTGTATTCACTAACTCAGCATAAAAGGCAATAGGGAAGGAGCTGAAGATGGCAGCACTTGAGACAATTATGGTAACGTTAGAAAATCAGGCTTTTCAAGAGCAGCTTTGAGTATTATTAAAAAAAAAAAGGACATCATTCTAGCTAGAATGTCCCACTTCTCTGTTAGTATCAAGTGTATAAGAAAAATTGTTTGTATATAGCTACAAAAAGGTTACTCTATGAAACTCTTTCCCACCCCTCAAGCTTTAAACTGAACAGCCTGTCCCTTGGGCTTTGCTTTTCACAGATCTCTTTCTGAGTCTAGTGAAAATGCCATTTATGACAAAACAGTACCTTTCTCTCTGCACTATTTCCTTGGTTTTCTGTCTCTTACTGCATGAGATTTGTTTTTTTGTTCTTATCTTCCTATTCACACCTCTCCTTTTATTTTCATCCTTTTGTAGTGTCACACAAATGTAGTGTCAATTTATACAGTAAGGGTTCATTACAGGTTTGACTGTTTTAATTTTATTTAAATTTAATTTTAAAATGAATTGATTTAATGATTAGTTATTATGTAGAACTACTGACAGAATCTACGGATCTATTGTCTTTGCTTAAAAGAAATCAGCAACAGTACTAATTATCAAACAGAAGAGCTATAATGGTCTTGCAATGTCCCTTTTGCTAGTAGAGATTGAAATTCATTAATAAGGTGCAAGATTATATTAATGTATCAAATGAAAACACACAGGGCAAGAAGAAAATCACGTGAATATAAATTGAAATCTCCTAAGACTTAGAAGAATTTAAGCTAGAGACAGAATCAGATCAAAACCCACAACACCATGAGAAAACAAAAATCCAGTAAGTAAAAAATCACTGTGGACATTCAACGGATATGATGTTGCCACCTGTAAAAATAAAATTCCCAACATAATGACTGCTTATCTTCAGGAACATCTGCAAATCACAGACACATATTGTGTGATTGCTGGACATGTGGCAAGCAGTAAGGTTTAGATTCATTAAGCAACTTCTTCAAAGCACTTTGTTTGTACTAAGAGTAAATTAGATGTAAAGGAACAAGATGAATTTATAACTGCCATGAAACTTCAGAAAAGAGATGTAATTAAAAATAAGGAAAAGCATTAAAACAAGCACAAGAGTTCCTCAGGAAAGACAGCCATGTGTTTTGCCACTTATCTACTCTACATAAATAATTTAGCTCACAAATTAATAATTATGCTATAACATGTTGTTGAAATGCCATCACTGCCTTCCAGCAATGAAAGACACCGTATGCTTACGGTGCCTTGTGCCACAGTCTCCCCTGCCTCATCTGATTAATTATACCTGTAGCTACCTGGTTCTAAACATGTCCTACTGCCTCCTCTCACCCATAATCCTCCTTAATCTCCAATCCTGACTAGACTCATGGATGTCATATCTCAAACCCCTTTTCCTATGCCTGAAAAATCTCATTTCTCTCATTCCCTTTGCTTCCTCTATCAATTTGGACAGTAATGAAAAGGCAGGAGGGACAGCCTGTTGCCCAGCTCCATCCCACTTAAGCACAATTCTCCATCCCTTCCTGTTCTAGTTTTGGCCAGGACAGGGTTAATTTTTAGCAGAGCATGAGGGGAACCCGGCTGGACTCTGATGTTTTTTCTGATGTTTTTCCATACCATCCGTGTCACTTGCCAGGGGCAGGAATTAGGGACTCTCTCATTTCTCATGGAGGAGCGGGAGGGGGAGGGACAAATGGTCTGGTGTTTTACTTTCTGTGTAAACAGTTTCTTTTTCTTATACCTTTTGTTGTTAGTTTTGCTGCTGTCACTGCTCATTTTCTTGTTTCATTGCTGTTTCCAGTAAATTGTGCTTAGCTCATGATTTTCACCTCTATGTGCCTCCAATTCTCAACTCCATCCCAGGAGCAGGAATGGGGAGGGGAAGGAGCAGGAGTGAGCAAGCAGGTCTAGTTTGGGAGAGTCTTTTGGGAGAACTAAATTGGGGAGTACCATTTCTACACCACAACACTTCCTTTGATCTCTCTTGTAGCTGGAAGCTGATGGTATCATTCTCACCTCTAACCCCTCTTTTGAATGCAAATAGGTGGTATTGGGTGTGTTAAGCAGGGGTGGCTTAATGCTTATAGAAAGCTTTTCTATTTTTTGTCCTGCTTGGCAATTGTTTAGGAAGACATGGCTCCAGAGCTGCAGAGCATATCATATTTGGCACACAATGTTGTGTTCTGCGCAGCCTGAGCTGCACTTTGCTCAGAACTGAGTAGAGGATGCACCCCCAAATGACAACCAGAGACCCCAAAGAGGCCCACGCAGGGACAGTAACAAGTATTGCATAAGGCTATGCCAGCTAAATGACTGTGTGCATTAGGTGGAGGGCAGCTCTGAATTAGGTGGGTGGGTTTATGCAAATTTCAATGTATATATTCTTTTGCTTTTTACCCCCTAGTGGGCTTAATTTGTTGAAAACTTCCAACTTGCACCCTGTGCAGAACAAACAATGTTTCCTCTCTAAACCTGGCTCTTTGTCTGGGTTTAGAGAGTTCCTAAAATCTGGCAACACCACTTACAAAAAAGTGTCCCCAAGTCATCCGGCTCCTGAAGGCCCTGGCAGTATCATCCTTCATCTCATGTGAGATATGAGATGAAGGATAATACATATGAGCTGGATCATTCAGAGCTGGAAAAGGTTTGAGAGCTTCCAGTGAGGATGCTCTCTTCAGAAAACATAGCTGTTAAAATAAAAAAAATATTGGACATACTGAAACAGTAATTTTTAAAAATGCATATAATGGAGATGAGATGGTTTCTCCCCAGATCTGCAAGACAACTTTTCAGAATATCCTGTGTTCTGGGGACACCAAAGAGGCACGAAGGCATTCTGAAAAGTTCAGGGAAATGATGTATCTCAGAGTTGCTTGGATTTCCTCTTGTCACTAGAAGTGATGTTCAGCTTCAAACAGAAAAAAAACAAACCAAAACCCCCAAAAATCACAACTATTATCTTTATGTGGGAACGAAGACATGGTTTTGTTATAATTGAGAAATATTTCTCACTTCAGTTGTTAAAATTGAAGACCAGATTGGAACTTGGTTTCTCCAAGTTTGTAGAGGTTTTTGTGACAAATGTATTTGTCCTGCAGAGAATGCCATAATAATAAAAGAAAGCTGTCAAGTTCTACCATCTCTTTTATCTGGTGTGTCTCAGATTTAGTATTAACAGACTAGAAATACTATCTCTGTCAGCACATTACCTTCTGTAGACATTCTGATTTTCTGTTTTCAGAGAAAAAGGTAGCAAAATATCTATCTTCCAGAGGATGAAACTGAATCAGAGAGCTCATTTTTAAAAGACTACACCATTTTTCTGTGGCAAAATCAGTAAAGAAATCCATGTTCTCTCATACAAGCTGAGTACCATAGCCATTGGTCTATTTCTGGACAAATTCACTGGGAGAATCATCTAAACAGTTCAGTTACATTTCCTGCACATTTTGCACACCTTAAATGAAGGCTACAGGTTACTACAGCAGCTTCTTTCCACTGTCATTTACAAAAAATAGAAATCAAGAACTTGAATTCTAATAATTAAAGTAGTCAAATAAATCAAGGTGAAATACAGCCTTAGTAGATGAGACCTTTTTTGGTCTCAATATGTGCATATCTGTTTTTTCTCTGTCCTTCCAACTTAGTAAGCCAGAATGCAGATAGCTCAATTTAGTTAAGAAGCCAATAGTTATAAAGCAAAATCAAATAAACACACCAAATCAAATAAAATCAAATAAACAGGAAATAAAAAACTGAATCCAAGAAATTAAACCTTTCCTTAATTTAACTGTTTTGGGTTTTTTTCCACAGAGCTGTTCATTTGCCAAAAAGGAGAGAAAACCTGAAAAACAGTGGCAAATGCTTTTAGCAAATTCTTCATTCAAATTACACAGAGGAAATGAGCACATTCTGGAAAAACAATGGGTTGAATGTAAAGGCTGGCAATGTAGGAGACAATCACAACTGGCTTCTCATGGGAGACGAAACCAGAGCACGTGCTTCTGGAAAGCTCAGGACATTGTTGGCTGACTTCTGGAATTTCAGGAAAGGAATTCTCTTAGGATACAGAATTGTGAGGCCTGGGCAGATCTCCCTCACCAGGCATGTATCCTGGAGCAAGTGGTGGTGTTCCATGGTACTGGCCATGTTATAGCTAAGGAAAGGGTACACCTGCTCTGTATTTTCTTCTCTATTTTTGACATTTAGGAAGGATAAGAATAAGTTATGTTTTTAAAAAAGCTAAGTGGCTAAGGCTGCTGAGGGAGAGAACATCTACTCTTCTATAAGACCATGTTACTCTCCCACAGCCACAGTAACAATAAATCCTCAGATATTACCCTGAAAACTTGCTTTAGATTTAGCTCTTTCACACACTGTTTCTGCACTGCTATCTTTTAAGACAAAAATCAAACCAAGGGCTTAAATATAATCAAGCTAGCTTGTCAAATTTCCACTTTCTTTTTTAAAGGGGAAACTCTTTTGAAACACAAAATTTTGTATGCCCTGAATAATCCTCATATCTTTGCAGTCTTCTAAGCTCTTCTCTGAGATACAGCATAATGCTACCAGCATAATAATCAGTCAAAAGCCTTGTTATACACAGATATGACACCTGAGTTAAGTACAACAAACAACCTTGTCAATCAAAATTCACATTAAAATGGGAGCTCATGTCAGTTCTATCTTCCTGACAGCTGAATACAGGCAGAAAATTTTACAAACCTTCAACATATCAAAGAAATGGACTGCTCTGCTATCTCTTTCAATTTTCTACATCTGCTAAACCCCCTCAAAAGCCATCAGCCTAAAAGCCTCTCTGGCTTCTTTTTCCTCCAGTGAGCTGAAACTTTACATGTGTGAAATACATCTGTGCTCTAGTTCTTTCAGAGGATGTAGAGGTTGATTTAAGAATTAGTGCATTGAACTAAAAAAAAAAAAAAGGCAATATTCTTTTTTGGCCTCAAAAACACTGCAAAAATCAGCCTTCACTTACTCATAAAAAGAGATTTCACTTCACATGGGAACTCTTCTACCACTGCCTAATAATAAATTATCACTCAAGAATAAGCTTGAGTTATGTATGTTCACATCAGATCTACACGAGTTAGTCTAAATGAAGTTAGAACAAAAAATGTTACTAAGCTACCTGCGCTCGTGGTGATGGGGGGGCAGTTTTGTGTAGGCAATTTCCCACAGACAGATCAACCACTGTATAGACATTGCTACACTTTAATTAGGCATTTTGGCTTTCAGGGAGAGCAGGATTTAGTTGCAACACACATATACCCACAGGACAAAAAAGCATATTTATTCATTTAACCTCTGCAGTGCAGAAAAATCCTAAGTACACCACAGCATCCACAGAGCTGCACCATTGAAGGGATCTTGGCCAGTCAGGCAGAGAAATTACCTTCAGGAGAAATGGGAAATGCTGGAATGACTAAGCCCCATCTTTTCCCTTATTCCCAATACAAAATATGCTGACAGGTCAAGTTAGCAAGCAGACCTCTTCTTCCACTAGAAACGTATGGCTCTGATGTTGCTGTTTTTTGACATCACCCAGACATCCATGCTATCATTCAGCTGGCTCTGGCAAGATGTTATTGGGTGGGAGACCCACAACTCCACTTGCTCAAAGCCTTTAAGTAAAGCTGCAGCAAAGTCGGCGTGTCCTTCGAAGGGATGCCACATGTGAGCATGTGTTGCTGAGGCTCACTGCTCCCTTCGCCCACAGTCCCAAAAGCAGAGGCACAGGCACCCAGCTGAGCAGTGGGCACATCTGGAGGAGGCTCCATGGAGGGAGAAGCCCTGAGGGTCATCCCTGTCTCATATGGCTTTGTCTCCAGGTGACACTTCGGGGCAGCTGATAGCGAAGGTTGAATTTCATTAGAGGGAACCACATGCCAAGGTAAATGTCATTTTACCAAAAGACAAAATGAAACTTTGTACACTCTCACACGGGAGAAGGAGATTAAAATCTGGGGAGTCATTTTGTTCTGTCATAGTGCCTTTTTTTGCTCTGCTACAAAGTGTGTGCACCTGTCTGCAAATAGACATTTGACTGATCTGGACAGAGCTGATTCTCTTCAGAACCTCTTTCTTTTCATTTGTGATCTTGTCTCTAAAGGCTGCTTCTGAAACAAGGATTTATGTCCTGTAGCTCAGCATATCACATCCATAATTGTTAACAATAGAACTGAAAATTGCATTTACATCCAACGCATGCCTGGATCATTTTCTACACAAGAAATAATTAATTTTCCAGGGAGCTTTTCCATCAAATTATATGGTTGCTTCGAGAACTAAATTCCCCATATTTTCTTCTAGAAAATCATTAGAGATTAGAGAGATGAGAGAATAAAGTGGACAAGAACCTTGCCTTTCACTTCAGCTAGCAGTATATTACAGATATACTTGATCATCAAAGCCTCCTAAAAGCATTTAGAGACAAAAAGCTGGGTTTCACATGAAGTCTGAGGCTTTTGTGATTTGAAGAACTTGAGTGCTTTTTGATTGTGTTTTGAATCAACTTTTCTAGTATTAGTTCTAAAGTTATTGTTGTGATCATCTGCAGAAAATAATGCTAAATTAATTCCAGAAAATTTTATGAGTGAAATTATACAACATAAGTAATGAAATGCAAATATCCTTGTTCATTAGTCTCATCCATTTCAATTGTACCTACAGTACATTTCTCAGCAGGAACTGTTAATCATACAGCAGCACACAGAAAAGAATATATTATATTAATTAAATAGCCACATTATGCAGCTGTGTGCTGCATTATGCCCAGGAAATTCAATGTAGCATACATTACTATTTTTATTAGATCAAAATAATTTTCTGTTTATGGAATTTGGGATGAATAAAGTGTCAATTTGGTGTGCACCACAAGTAGCAAATGAAGAACAGTCCGGTATTTCACTGGTAACAATATTCTCCAAAAGTAAATCTCTGCATGCAATTTCACAAAACCACGATCCTTCAAAGAGCTATGTGCAGGCACATGGAAGAGTCCATGCAGACCACAGTGAAAGACTGAAGCACGTAGGAAGATTAGAGGGTTGGACAGAGAAAAAAGGATTGGCAGAATCAAGCCATCAAATTTTTCAGCCAACACCTACTCAAGTTGATCCAATACTGAATACAGTTTATTTGCAAAGGTCACTTGGCTAAGTTACCCACTACCCAGTGCCTTCAAGGACCTTGAGTGTTTTAAAGATTGAGCTGCTACATGCACATTAAAAAAACTTGTCATAAAGGCAGTATGTGGTATGCTCACATTCACAGAAAACAAACAGTGATTACTGAAAGGCATTTATGAAACTTTCTTCTTCCATCATTACACTATGCATATCCTTAACGGAGCCTCGAAGGTGGTTTCTCACTAGGATTTTGAACATGTAAGGTCAATGGAGGTTTACTTCTGGAATTAGAGGTAATACCCCCAAGATCCTCTTAAGAATGCTGGAATACAGGGCACAAGCAAAGCAGAAAGAAGTCTACTTCAACAAACTTACTCAGTTTAAAATGTCAGTTTTCCTTTACATATAAAATAGAGCACATCACACTGTAGATTATGCAACAAAGAGGAAGGACAGGGCAGATTTACATCTTACAACATACTCTCAGGTTACTGAAATCTTCAGCTTCCCTCTAAAACAGGGATGATGTAAGGCCTGTTAACCAACAATGAAGAAAAATCACCATTTCCATTTACAGGTGAGCAAAGATTTCAGGTTCCTTGAAGATTCGTGGCAGTGCCATCAGAACACCTAGAAAATGAGCATCTAGCCCTGACAGGACATTCGGTTTTAGGCTCTTTACCTGATCAATGGACACAGACTCTTCTGGGGCTGGGCAATTCTGTAAGAAATCATGCTTCAGTTCCTGTATTTGGCGGAGATGCCTGTGTCCAACAATTCCCAGAGGGCTTTCACCAGTAACCTGTCTCACAAAACGCTGAGGGCTGTACAATTCTATCTCCTTCCTCTGTGTCTCAAAGCAGCAAGGCCTGCTGTTCCTCACACTGAACTGAAGGCTGGACATGGGCATTCAGCATCTTCTCATTATGCCCCAGAGGTCAGGTCCTCTGTGCTACAGAATTGGGGTCCTCTTCATACCCGTTAAGCCATCAGACCACTCTTGCTCTGTGAATATCAGGCCACATATGTCACTTCATTTGTATGTGGTCTGTCACTCTGGCCCTGGAAGGGTTTATTTTGCACCTAAATGGCATTTATTTTTCCCCACTGGATGCAGAGACACACAGCTCCTGTACAGGAAGACACATAGGCATAGGTACAAAGAAATGAAGTATAGTGTCACTGCGTGCAAGGGAACTGCATCTCTGCCATTAAGTTATTTGTGACCTTTAGAGACTTCCTGAGAAGGAACGGTGTCAGATTGGGCAGAGTTTGTTCCACTTTTAAATAAATGACAAGACCAAAGATGGTGCCATGTACAATACAAGGCAAAACTTCTTAAATTATTTTGAAGACACATTTTTTGTTGCTTCCTTGTGTATCAAATTTACTCCTAAAGTGTCTCTAGTTTTTCACTCTTAATAAACATTTTGATATGCAGTGGTTGTCCAACACTGCAGTGAAGACTGCAGCCATGATAGCCATGTCTAGTTTCTCCACTGATTTATAAATGAGTGGTAAAACTTTGTTCCAGTTTCAAAACAAATAGAATATTTATGTTTGAAAGCAACTGTTTAAAATACAACTTCACATAGAAATGCACCAAAACTACATTGTGCCAGTTTGCTGGACTCCCTTTACAGAAAACATATGTTTTTAAGAGCCTTTCCTTTCTTGAGCATTGTGTTTAGATTGATAATTCTCTAAATTAATCAAAAGCTACTCAGACTTCAGGTCTACATTCAGTTGAATAAGGTCATTGTTCTGAATAATGTTAACTGCTTAACAGTTAGCAGGACAATTAATTCAATAACTCTTTGCATGCTGGCTCACATTGATTCTGACAAGCCATAATGAACTCATAATGGATACGATATCATTCAGCTCACCCCTGCGTGACCCATCTAATCTGACACTTGAATTGAATTCTGACTTTTAACAACAGATCCTCAAAATGAGAAGGAGAGATTTTTTGCACACTAGTGAGTCAATGTAATGTTCTCCTATCTTCTCTAGGTTTGTCTTGACATTTGTCTAAGAAGAAAACAAGGTTCAGCTAAGGATCATGGCAATCACCTACTCTGAACTTCTACATGAAACAATCCATAGCATTTAGGGATGTTTCCATATCTGTAGCTTATAGCACTTGGCACAGGTTTTTCCCAGACACTGGAGGACAGCTGCTTATCTGTTGTGGCAGTCAATGCATTATGATCTCCCTTAGCCTTTTTTCCTACAGCACCAAAAGCAAATAGAGCAATCACAACAGTAACAGGGATTGCTACAGGAGGTGAAATTAAACTGCAGAATTCAGATGGGAAGAGAGAAACACACAGCACTATTGCCAGGAGCAGCACCAATTTTCAGTGGACTATCAAAGCACCCCAAAGGACACAAAGGGTTTGCATCTTCAAGACACATAGGTTTCAGAAAACAGAAACTAACATTCTCACTTCTGAGAAAGGGACGTTTGTTAAGTTTTCAACTGCTGACATGAGATTAAAGCTGACCCTTTTGTTCCTACTTCCATAGTTCATAAATCAAACTCAGACAAGGAACTGATTGTCAGCAATTGAAGCCCTCAATTGTAATAAGTAAAGAGATGATAGATGATACATAAATAAATAAACACACCAAACATAACTACATTTCACTGCAATTTTATTAAAGCTGTAAACTAGAACAACTGCCTATAATGTCAGCCAGATTTATTATTCACTCTGACATGGACACCCAGTATTGGCATGGTCTGCTGCAGGGAGGCATTCTCATAATGACAGAGTTGAAAGCACAGCCATTGATTGTGGTTCTCTTTTCCAGGTTCAATTAAGAAATCACCTTCTTTCTATTCCTCTTCTTAGGGCTTTCTTCATAATCACCCTTGCAGCAGTGGACAGCCAAGTCAAACACTTTTCATTTAATGTCAGTGCAAATATTGCCTCTTCACATGGGATTATATTTTGTTTTGGTTTGGTTTTTTTGCATGGCTGTGTGTCCTTTTGACAGCATGAGGGAAGGGAAGGGAAGGGAAGGGAAGGGAAGGGAAGGGAAGGGAGCACAGATACTTAGTCATCACAGTGGGAGGAGATCTTNAAGGGAAGGGAAGGGAAGGGAAGGGAAGGGAAGGGAAGGGAAGGGAAGGGAAGGGAGCACAGATACTTAGTCATCACAGTGGGAGGAGATCTTGAATGGAGTTCAGGGATATGTGCTGGCATCTGTGTTGTTTAACACACTACTAAGTAGTCGGGGAAAGGAGCAGACAATGAAGAGGCAGATTTTCCTGAGCTACTCATCTCAAACAGATTGTAGTAAAGCTGAAAATGTCTCAGTAAAGATCATAAGGACAATCAAAGTCAAGGAGCAGCTTCTGTACCAAAAATAACTAAGTGGAATAGGACTCTTTGGAGAGTAAAAGAGTTCCCCTTATTGGGCAATAAGGCAGACTTCTTTAGATCAGAAATGTCGTAGTGTGGTGAGTCTAGCGCAAAACCAGCACACATAGAGAGGGTGTATAAGATTGATTTGCCATTAACACTTCCAAGAAAAGAAATGGGAATGTGAAATTTAACTATGAAGAAGGCAGTCCAAAAGTAAGGAAGTTTTTCTTCATAGAGTCACTTTGGCTACAGTACTGCTGGCCACAAGGTGCTGTAAACATTTACAGGAGTTTCAGGAGAGATTAGCAAAGCTCACAGAAGAGATACCTGCTATGCTATAAAATAAAGAGAAGGTACAGCTGTCTCCACAAGCCCTTGAGCTGCAAATAACTGGATGGTAGGGGAATAATTCTGGGAACCATATTTACCTTGTTCTTACACTCTTCCCTCCACATCTGCTTTTGGTCATTGTCAGAGACAGAATACTGGGCTATATGGATTGACCTCCAGGCTGACTCTCCATGGGTCCTCTGCCATTCTCAGTTCAGCTGGGATCAACATATCAGCCCTACACGTCTGCTCAAGGTCATTATGCAAGGTATCCTATCACATCTCCTTCTTTCTGCTCTAAAGTGACTTGTCAGGTTGTAGCTGCCCTTTCAGCCTTTTAAATGGTAGAATATATAGGTAACTCCAAGGTGCAATAGATAACTCCAAGAATACTGGCAAAATAAAGAGCCCTTGATTTGCACTCAAGAGTTATTCTCTTCAGTAGCAAGAATGCATTGAAATGCTATTGAATTGCAACATGTATTAGGTGTTTTGTATCTTGTGCCTTTTTATAGTCTTACATTAAAAAGGCTTACTTTAACCATGAATGGTTGTTGATACACTATAAATACAGCACACTGCAAAATACTGAAGTCAGAGAAGTTAATTTAATAAATAATCTCTTTGTAAGTCAGAAATTTTGTTTTCATACAAGCTGCAAATTCAAGATTGAATAGCATTGTGTACTCAAAGTAGGATTTTTTCAATGTGTACCATTTTCTATGTATACCATACAAAACTCTTTCCCTCTATAAACATTTTCCAAAGGTCAGAATCAGAGTCACCTGGTAGTCTAGTTGTTAAGTACAGTACAATTATCACAGAAAAGCTTTGGAAGTCTGGGAAAGTAGAATATATTACTTGGGATGTTAAATACTGAAGAAAAATAAAACATATATGAAAGAATTCAAGGAAACAAATTATATTCAGTAGTCTTCACTTATACTAAAGTACAATTTTTAAATGTCTATTTCTATTCCAACAATTTACATTTCTATATACTACTTTAATACCATTTTTACTTGTTTAGTGATGGACAATGATCATTAAAATAGCCAATGAAAACTGCAAAATCAGATTCTATACCAATTTGCATTGCCTAACAGATCCTTGGAGATTTCCCCCTTGAAAAGGCACAACAGATGGGTAAATTGACAGTGAAAACCTGTAACAAACTTTAGGTCTATATGTAATTTTCCCATGCCAGACTCAGTCCTGAATAATGTAGCTAAGAACCATGTTTACTGTTAGAACCATGTGAATGTGTAGCAGCTCTCATTCATGTCAGGGCAATAGGATATTCTATTAAAAGTGCTGTATGTTTCTACTCAATATGCAGTGTGAGTTCCCCTTGGGACTAGAAATCAAAATAAAAATAGAAGAAATAGGCAGGTTTCCAACCAACCAACCACACTAAGTTATGGAGTGAATTCTAAGTCATGTTTTTGAAACACTGATCAGAATTAGTGCTAAATAAATACTACATAACACATACAGAACATGGGAGATTTTAAACTAGCTCATTCTGTGCTGGTTCCATACTGAACTGCTTTTTCATAAATATTGTAACGAATGGTTCACACAGATGAGCATTCAGTCTTGGGCTATTTTTGGAAAATCCACCCATTTGAAAACCTTGAACCGGAAAGCTGGCAGGATCACAACATAAAAATATAAACACGAATATTCCCCTCAGAATTCAAACATTGAGTACCTCTAAATCTTTGCTGTGTAACCATTCATTTCTCATGGAAAATGGAAAGTATAATTTTATAAACAACTGTTCACAACAGCCATAAGTGTTTGCTATTCAAACAGAGGTTAAATTGCTCATGTTTGGTGGTAATAAGCCTGACAGTAATGAGACTGCATTTGGAAGCGTCATCATGCCTGTAAAAGTCCAGAAGACACTAAAAGTGGTGCATTACTCTGCTGCAACCTACTAACTACCCCAATAAAATCTTCAGCTCAAAAATCAAAAGTAAATGGAATTAATGGTAAAGGCACAAAGTCACTATCAGTGACTCGCTCATTCATCTGGCAAGACAACAAAAAACCACAACAATTAAAACCCAGCGCCATTGAAGCTAACAGTAAAGCTCTGGAGAGCTTTGGATGGAGATCCCTTTTACATCCAAAAGAGATATGAAACAGAAGATTCCATGAAAATACTTAGTTCTGTGCCAGAAAGTAAATCTACAGAGTGCTTGGTGGCCCTTGCAGATCCAGCTTCTCAGACTGCCAAGGATGGTTTACTCTGATTTTTTTTTGAGGAGGAAGGTAACCCTTAATTGGACACTCATACATAAAATAAAAGCATTTGTAAAGAACAGAGGAGAAAATTGGAAGACTAACACCTCACATCTACACATATATTTATAGTTTATAACTTCAATTTTATAGCCAATGCTTTTTAAAATACCTGTTTGCAGTGTTGTTTGCCATCCCTACAGAAAAAATAATCCAAAATTTCAAAAGTCAGTACCAGCTGTAGCTAAAGTTTTGTTAGCTCCCTAATTTGAGCTCTATTCAAAAATAAGAGACTTGTTCACCTCAGCTGGTGAATTTGCTGTCTGCGACAATTCCCCATAACCCAGGAGACCCTGACTCTCATCTGCTTTCTCATTAAAACATTTTATTTCTGCGTGAGAAAATTAATGGTTAGTTTGTACAAAGTGGACAACATTTGACTGCAATTAAGAGACACTTGCCACCCTAATTCTCCACATAACTATTCCCTAGCATAAACTACAAACAAATTTTCACACAGCCCCTCAGACATTTAGTGCTCACATTTTGAAGGTATCGTTTTCATTTCAATGTACCACAGAAGTGTAAAAACCTCGCTATTGTTTTTAAAGAGCTGTTTTATTTTCTATTCAATCCTACTCCAGAGCTGCCATCTGCTAGTTCTTTACCAATTGCCATGTCAGTACTTTCATAGAAGGCAGCCACTAATGCTAAACTGCCCCATTAACAGAATCATTCATTCAGCAACTGGATACTTTGCACACTGTGTCAGCCAGGATTTTTTTTGGTTTATAAGCTATGGATGTCAAGCCACTATCTCTCAGTGAGCTATCTCCTTTTTGTGTCATTTGTGTTAAATGCAACCTTAAGACAAAGAAATCTTCTAAATAGATTTGGAAGAGAAAACTTTGTCAAGAACCTCATGTCAGCTATGAAAACATGAGAAAACAATCCAGGTAAAAGAATGGAAGTAGGGCTGGTAATGAACACTTTTCCCATCACTGGGTCTGATTTGGCCTATTTGTAAACATGAAGAAGTTTTAATTTATTTTCCCTATCCTACACACTTAGGATGTTCCACCAGCATTACACAGAAAAAAAATATTAGCAACAGGAAAAGAATTCTGCAAAAAAAGTCTGACACTGTTCACAGAAAGAAAAGCTCTGTGAGGCAGCTCTGGTAGTGCGTTGACTCCTGTGTAACCAGGCTTTTGTCCTCAGTTGTCAGAACAGACAAGAAAAGCTTCTCTACTAACACTTCAGATGGCAACAGACGTGTTCTAAAACATGTTGCTGATTCAATTCCTTTACTTTAACATTGTCTATTGCAGTCAAAAAGAGAGTATTTTCAAGGGTTATGCACAGTGTGTAGAATGTAACTTGTGGAAGATGACAAACAGATCACAGGTGTTTTAATAGCCTGTGACTGTGGGCCAGTGTGGAAAATCAAACAGTTCTGCAGGAGAGGCATGTTCTGACTCTGGTGCACTGAAAGAACCATTAGTCTTTTAACAGGGCATTGGTTTCTGTATCTCCCCTCTCCAGTGCCATCTGAAGCATTAAGATGTGGCTAGTGAGGTGATTAATAATAGGAAGCACTCCATCACCTTCAAGGAATAGGAAAGTTCTGGACTTACTAGAAAGGTGGGTAATGAAGTCACCACCATCAAATATACCCTAGAAACTTAACAAGGTTCCTTGATCTACTGACAAATGTCACCAGACTGTAACACAACCTGGGAGTGGCCAGGAAAAGAGAAACTTAATATTGCTGCTTCTTATTATTCAAAGTACTGAGACTGAAACATGCAACTTAAAGCTTTTATTAAATGAAGCATAATAAAAAGGGCCAGCACAAGGATTTCTGCATATGTAAGTATGCATTCATTCAAATACTTGTCTGCAGCTTCCCAGAAAGTTCATAAATCCCTCAAATATTTCTGCATTAAATCACATGCCAGCACGTACAATGTTTCCATGTTCAGTGAAGAGCACTCTGTACATCAACCTTTAAAGGCAAGCAAACAAAATTAATTGTGCTCTTGGCATACAAATATAGTTTGACAAGAAAGAGGCAAGAACATTACAAAACAATCCTCTCAATCAGACTCAGGTCTTTACTCCAGGGTCAAATGAACTTTTTCTAAGACCCGATTACGTATTCTTATTTAATTTTTCCCAGGTCATTATGCTTTATGTCCAAATTACATCTCTTGACAAACTTGAACTTTGCAGCTGGGGAGTAACATTTATTTCTTCCATAGAAGAAATAAATGTTACTCTGTTAATTACAGAGTTTTTGCTGCCCATTCCTGTGCAAACACAAATTTAACTGGCTTCCTTCTTTTGCTTCCTATTTCTAATTAGCCAATGCAATAATGCCTTCCCTTTAGAAAATGGGCACTGAACAGTGTTTACTGGAAAAGGCTGGTCCTCCTTCCTTTTCCCAGTGCAGCTGTTTAACCTCTTCGTGTCTCGGCCAAGGGTAGAACATATTCATATTCTGTGGTCCAGAATTCTGTCAGGTAAGTTTGCTTGGTACTATAAAGTATCAAGTATTTAGTGCATCAAGCCATTATGTGAACTGACTCGGAATACCTTTCCATATATACTGATAATGAGGTCATTTGCATCTGAGGCAAACAGAAGCAGGACAGAGAAGAATAGCAAGAAAGATGGGTTTTCTTTTGAAAGAGAATCATCCTGACAATGTTACATGTGATTGCTATACTTGTGTTATTCTCTTGATACAGCATCTTTTTCGTAACTGCTTAAACATTTAAAGTATAATCTTAAAAGGACTGTGCAAGAATTCTCATTTCCCATTCACAACAGTGAATACAGGAGGCAATTTTGGCCATGATTTGCCTTCACACACTTATACTTAAAAAGACAGTAGAACACTCCCAAAGACCAACTTTATCTTTGTTGAAAAAAATGAGCAAATTCCTTCACCCCTGTTGGCACTGTGCTCCATATGTGAAAAAGTAAACTTATGTTCAGCATTTCTGCAAACTTCAACAGCCAAAAAACCACCTTAACCTAAATAAATCATTTAAGAGTAACATTATAAATATCCCTGGAAATATCAGGAATTCTTGTCAGCAGTTGCAAACCAACTACCCAAGATTTTTTTTCACAGTTCTTTGGTTGTTAATACTTCAGCATCATCTTACAATGCCAAGATTTCATTCTGATAATAGGAAAAGAAAGAATTTGTGGTTTAAGGGCATTTCTGAGACTTAGAATACCAGAATTCAGAGCTAAGCTCTGCTAATGCCTTTTCTTGTGAACCAGCTCTTCTGACTCCACTGAAACTATTTGTGTGTCTAATTGGAGCTATCCTTATAGCTCAACCACCTGTTTTATGATCCATACAGATACACTAGGAAATGGTAGACAGCACCCACAGGTGCAACAACAATGGGACTAAGCACCTAGAGGCATGATAGGCCAGTTTTCATCTTTCCCAATTTTTCATCTCTAAATGAAGAAATTTCAGAAATATCTGAAATGTCAAATCCAAGTATTTTATCAGTTATCTTTGAAATGATGACAAAATGTTTTTTCCAGATACGTTGCCTTATGTACTGATGTATAATCTGTTGCTTTTTCATTATATACAGTCCAGCAGAATATATGTCTTATATATGAACAGCATTTAAAAATAAATAGCACCTTGACTGAGAACCACTGGAAATTTGAATGGTTGATGAGCATTTAAAGTAGGGCTGTATTTTATTTGTCACTGTATACCAAAAAATCTACAGTGACAATCATCCTGTTTGGGAACTTGACTTCCCTTAGTGTTTCCAAACCATTTTCTACAGCATAGCAAGCACTTTCCCTGGTTCAGTTTTAACCTTTTACCTTTTATCAGAAGGTAGGGCACCAAGTTGCTGTTGCTTAGCTGTTGATCTTCTAAAAGCTGCAGATCCTCTTCTTTAGAACTTCAACTTTTCTATCATTTCCCATTTGTATATATATAGCTTATTATAGTCATGGGTGGGAATTTTCCCCTTCTCTGATTGATTTACATTGTGTCTGATTCATCCTACTGCTCCAATCAATCAACATTTCACATTCTAATCTTCCCAAGTGCTTCTAGTTTTCCTGCCCTTGGTTTTTTGTTGTTTTTTTGGTTTTTTTTTTTTTTTTTTTCTGAAAATTTAAAAAGGGCATTCTCTATCCTGCTGTTCAAACCCTTAATGAAAACAAAAAATAATACTTAACTGGAGAAGCTTTGCTTTGCTCCTCTTTTCAGTTTGTGGACAACAGATAGCTACTCTCAGTATGAATTTTCAGCCACTTTCTTACACATTCTACACCAGTTCCCTAATATCTCTGCATCTCAGTTATGAAAATGCTGTTCAAGAGAATCAAATTCTGTTGAAAGTCAATTTGCTTCCTTCCCCACAAAGCATGTCCCTCATATTGTAAGAAGAAGTTAGGTGGTTTGAAGTTCATTAATTCTAAACTCTAGAGATATTTTATAAAATGAAATTGAGTTTTTCTAAGGCTTTGGAAATGGCCACTTGTTATGACTGAGTGAAAACTAGTCTTGAAAATATTACCAGATAAGTAAACCAAAAGAATTATGTGTTTTTCTTACCTTATCTGAGTTAGATGAAGCCATCTTGTCTAGGTACTTAAAAGAGAACTTAAGCATCTGGACAAATTTTGATGGCTAATCTCAGCAGTTGCCACGATTGCACCATTGATTTGTGGTTATTGAGCAAAATCTTATCAATAGACAAATGCTGTAGGTGCCTTTGCAATTTAAAAAGTATAGGTATAAACAGTAACAATTCTACAGTCTTTTCCTCACACATTTATGTCCCTTTCCTAATAACCATTTAACTTTAAAATACAGAGGCATATTTATATATCTAGAGCCATATTTTGCAATAAACTTAGAAGAAACCACCAAGTATAATCACATATTTCAGGATTCACTCTTAAAAAAAATATCCTGCCCGTGGACCATTTGTTTTATTAGCAACAATACTTGGAATTGCTAAAGTTAGTTTGAGTTGTCTTCTTTTATCCATTGCAATTTAAAACTTTTGCCTGCTCCTTTCTTTGTCCACAATGTTTTCACAGGTTATTTCTGAAACAGTCATCACTCAAAGCCAGGAGTCAGAGAGCTGGCTTCACTTTCTGTCACTTAACTCTCAGTTTTGTACATCACCCTAAATGGGTTCTGCCAGAGCTTCTTACACATCCATTTGTCCATGAGCGTGTGCAACTGCTCCCTGTTTGTGCATGATTCAAGCAATCTCTGAGGCTGCTACTGCCCATTTTTCTTTATCCCAAATTGTGTAAACTCAAGTTTTATTTCTTTAGAGGTCATGGAACTGCTCATCACTTACATCAATCAGTATTATAGGTAGAGAAATAAAGTCTGCATTGTACTGTGGATACAAATTTTTGTCATTACCTGTCCCTGCAAAGAACTGCATATGAAAAGATGAAAGCAGAGGTTCTGTGCAGGGTCAGAACATGGAAATATGGATGAAGCTTTGAAAACTCTTGTTATTAGCCTTGAATAAAAGGATGAAATTTTAAAAATTATTCCGTTTCATGTCTCTAGCGTGTGCAAGGTTAAAAACCTGCCTCCCCTGTTTTGAAAGAGTGGCTAACATGAGAAAAGTTTTGCTATGGAAAGACTCCTCAAACCAGATTTTTAAAAGTCTGAAATTGTTAGATTTTGTGTCCAGTAACTGTTACTTTTCTGCCTAGTAACCATGTGTTGCTCACACAGGGAACACTTGGTGTGCCCTATCATCCTCACTGTGAGGTGCAAACAATTTGTGACATGCTGCATTTGGATGACCACTTTAATTAGTCATTTTAATAACAGACTGCCCACTACAGTGAATAATAATAAACACCTTCCCATCTGCTGGATTTTAAAGATAAGAAGGCATGTTGTTCCCTCCCAATCTCAACTCTACACACCTGCTAATCAATCAATTTTTCTTTTTATCTTCCACCAAGCTAAAGAACACAATAATTCCTGTCACTAAATAGGCAAGATAGGAGCAATAAGGACAGAACAACACTGCTGACAGTGGTGGTAAGAAAGAACCCATCAAACCATCCACAAGGGACACAAGGTAAAAGAAGGCTCTAGAAACTCCCACCTGGCTCAAAGCCAACATATATATTTTGATTCTTTCTTCTGTCTGGTTTAATATTCAGTTTCACTTCAGCTGGATGTGAGTAATAATACTCACAAACATATATCAAACTTTCCAGGTACATACAACAAAATCACTTCATCTCCAAAGGAGGTAGTTCCCTGCAGTTGCTGTGTATGTTTTTGGCAGGAATTCACTGACCTTGACTGTAACCAACTGGTAGGAAAGTGATCACTGCCACAGAATTATTAATTTTTTTTAAATTCATAGACTGTGGAAGTCTTATGAACCGTCAGGAAAGGATCAAAGTAAATCCATCAAGTTAAATCAACAATATTTACTTTGTCTCTACTACTATACTATAAAAATTAAGAGGACTACATATTTAAGGAAAATGGTCTTGAAAGGTCTGAAGTCAATTAATTCATGCATTACTCAGACTAAGCAAAAGAAAGCCCATTTTAACTTTCATGTATTCAAATAGGATGCAAACTTATGATAAGAAAAAGCGATAATAATCATCTCAGTCCTTAATCCAAATCCAGTAGGACACAAAAAAAAAGCAAATGAAAAAATATTGAAGATTCAGATTTAAGTACAATTGTTAGTAATCCTAGAATTGTGGCTGTTATGAAGTGATGGTCTACAGTTAGATACATGTAGAAGGATGCTTTTCTCAAAATATATGGTACTTAACATGATATTGATTTTTTTTGGAAGTGCAACCACTTTCTCTTCTCTTTCTGAGAAGATTTGTGAGTTCAATTCTAGTCTTGTGTAGCAAGGATTCTGTGTCTATTCAAGCCCTTAGCTAAAGAACTATTGAGCAATAAATCAGATGTCAATCCTGATGTACAATACTGATAATTTAGATCTTCCCTCCTGAAATCCACACAGGTTGTTTTTTCATAGGGTGTGGGTTTAGGGGTTTTTTTGGTTGGTTGGTTGTGGGGTTTTTTTATTATCCTTGTCCCATCTTCTTAAGTAAAGTAAATGGCAAAAAGATTGCTGGCACTGCATCTTGAATATTCTGTCTATGGAGTGAAGAAAAAAATTATGTGAAGTGTTAACTGTCTTTGGCAAGCACAGTTTTCACCAGGCTCAACAGGATATTGTGACAATGAAGCAATGGAAACACAAAACATCAAAGTTTAAAAGAATGAGATAATTTTCTATACAGAAGATAGGACATGGAACATTTTACCTCAGGAAATGAGATTAAGATTTTGTCCAAACAAATCACAGCCTGACAGCACATCATCTGAAAGTATTTTGACAGCCTTTGTTGAAGAGTCTTTGTAGCACCATTGGAAAGCACAGCCTGAAACTAGAGGAATTCAGGCACTGAAGGAAAACATTTTCTTCTTTTTACTTTTTTCTTTCTTAAGGAAAAAAAAACTTCATTTTCTCACAGAAAGATAGCTTGGGGAAGCTGGATCATCAAACAGTGCAGAACAAATGAGCCGAGCAAAAAGGCATCAGTGAGGACTGGAAAGATCTGCCCATGGCAGAGAGATGGAGCAGGTCTCTGTGAGAAAGCAAGATAGAGATTAGGTGGAACATTCTCTGTAGCTGTAACTTGCACAGCAGGGGAGAAGCTTGATCATGAGAGGAAAAGAGAGCTCTTTGCTAATGTTTGTGTGAAGTTCTGCTTGTGGCTAAATGTGCTTCCCTCTTGTCTGCCTTTGACTCTGCCTGCATCTCCAACATGGAGGTACTTCCCAGCCTAAACTACTGCTGCAGGCGTGCCTTTTTTGAGGCAATATAATCACATCTTTGTCAATTTTCTATATAAGGACCAAAAAGAGAAGCTCTATATGAAGCAAAAAGTTGAAAATTGAGCATCCAGTATTTTAAGTAATCCCCTGAGCAGTTTTATTTAACATATTCCTCATGTTGGAAGAGCCTACTTTTCTTTTGTTTGTGATCACAACCTTGTCAGTTTGGAAAGTACTCACTTTTTCATCTAGCCCTTTAGTACAATTAATATCTGACTACATGAGTTTTAAAACCAGACCAAAATATCTTTTTTCTTGCATAGACTTTACAGCTGCTGGCTAAGAATCAGACTTCTCAAACTTGCATCTTTCTTCAAATTATTTTAATTATGAACACATTCTTAATGAATTTCAGATTTCAAGATATTAGGTTAAAGTAGGCATTGACATTTGAGGGTTTTTAGGACTATTATTACCTTACAGACACAAGTGAAGAAGACTGGAGAATTTCTTCTCTACAGTCCTGAATTTCTGCCAAGGCTTCAACATAGAAAATTTCATGAAAATAATTGGTTTAATAATGATGATGAAGTTAAAATAGCCTTGTATTCTTCCACATAAATAATATTTTAGTGCAGAATTATAAATTCAGTGATAAAGCTAACAAATATTTACCATTTTTAAACAGAATTTTGGTCACAAGCAAAATCAGGAAGATTCTAAGTGTCAATATTCTTTCACCTTTCCGCTTTAATGCAAAGTATAACTGACTGCTGTGATGTACTAAGCAGCCCAAAGTAGGGGAGGGCCTAGGGCCATTGCTCCCTATCAGCATTTTCTGTCAATGCCATCTGATGCATTTCAATGAACTTCTAACCTCTTGCTGTCAAAGAGTTTGGATATATCTGTTCCTCTAATTTTTATGCAAATTCCTGATCAATTCTAGGAATGGATTACACAGGTAAGGGGACTCCCATTTCTAGTACTGTTTGGCTATCTTTTCAATACTGTTTTACATAAGCAAAGGTGAATTATAAGACTGAATAACTATAAAAATGAGAGACAGTCCATGTGATTTTTCTTTCCAAAAAATTAAGGAATTAAAACCCTAAATAATATTTGGTATTACTTATTGTCTCTACCAATCTAAATACAATACTTGGTTTTAGCTACAGTCAAGTCAGAATTCCTCTTTGAGCTGAGATTTAGGTATTTTTTATTAAACATTAGTGAACCTATTAATATATGCAGATCTGCATCCCTGGGCCATGTTAATAACGATGATCTTATTCTACAACTACAGAAAAAACCCACAGACAAACTGCTTTTGATTCTAGTTATGGAAACATATCTTTACACATCAGAGCTTCCTCTTACGTGATACATACTCTTTTACTCATCCTGATGGCCCTTCCCTGGGCTGACTCTATTTTGTCCATGTTTCTTTTGTACTAGAAAGCCCAGAACTTACCCCAGCACTGCAGGCAGGGTACAACCAGTGCTGCATAGACAGCAGTAACCACCTTCCTCGGCCTCCTGGGCACGTTGTGGTGCTATGCCATGCACATCATTCAGTAACAGGCAACTCTGCCAAATTAGTTTTTGATGCAGCAATTTTCACCTTCTCCTTGCATAGGCAATATTTCTATTTCTGCACTTCTACAGAGGGAAATAAAGTATGTTAGGTCATAAAAAATGAAACAGCTCAGACAAATTTTTTCCATCTCCCACTTTTCTCCTTTAGTCACCAATATTTTTTTAAGCAACTTCGCTGAGATTCCTAGTCTGTAGCTCTCTGCTGAATGTACAGTTTTAAGCACTCAGCTGTTCACAGTTTTTCAGCTCCGTGATTATAAAAAGCATATTTAGCTTTGTGAGTCATGTGGAAAGACATATCAGCCAAGATGCTTTATTCTTGGGAAGGTGTCACTAAAATTAAGACTTAACAAATTGCAGACTGGAGCTTCACTTCTGTGTTGCTCTAGACATGGTAATGAAATGCTAATCAGACTTCCCTAGGATTTTGTATGTCTGGCATTTGAGACCTCCAGAAGATACAGGTTCAAACATAGTGTACCCAGTCATGCAACTTCAAACTGTTCATGAGTAATTCTGCAAAATACTGAAACTCTTAAATTATTGCCTGTTATTGGCATTTTACTTTGAAAACATGGATTCTACAGAGTGAGTTAACTATTGCACAAAGTTTAATCATATTTTCCCTTTTTTTTCCCTTCATCTCTCTTTGTTTGTTTGTTTGTTTGAGGGACTTCTTATGTTTTGGTCATCATTTCCTTGCAGCAGGATTTAAAACATCTCTCACAGCTTCAAAATTTTTGTTTTGAATTAAAACATATACTGGAGAAGCCAGGAATAAAAATGCTCAGCAATTGAGATAAAATCATTCAAATGAGTATTCTGTCACCATAGTAACCTTTCTTCCAGAAATTTGCACAGGAAAAAACCTAACATGCTATACAGTCATGAAAGTGCATCTAATTATGATTTGTTCATGATGCCAGTGATGAGCACTTACACATGAAATGCACTGTACTGATTGTATTTGGGTTTGTTTTTTGAGTAAGAGTCTTACAGACTAATCCTAACACATTAAATATTTTTTTTCCAATACAAAGTTTATACCTGTTTTAGAATACATAAAATAAATCACAATATCACATTTATCACAGTGCATATCTCTATCCTTACAATTATTTTCTTGTAAAATGCATAAATTGTTCAGCTTAATTGTTCAGTATTATCAAATATTAATTAAGATTACTTCTCCCTCTTACGTAATAAATACTGCTACTTTTCCTGAGCCTGATTCTTTCAGAGCTATTCATTTTCAGCAAGGGTTGTAGAGATAGATTTAGCCTCGATCTGAAACATGATCTTATAAAGACTTGTGCATATTCTTAATATCATAGATGGATTTATTAAAAAGGTCTGTACCTCCTTGCTGCATAGGGCATAAATTAACAAAAGACAAGGTACCTTTCCTGCAGGAAAAATGGCAATATGTTCAATGTGCACAGACAAGTCTTCAAATTAAATTTGACTTTTCAGAGAATTCAACATGTTCTATTAAAAAGGTCATTTGAAAAGGACATTGCATACCAGCAAAACAGCATTGTTTAAATAGTGTGAAGAAAGCTAGCACTGCTTAATATATTATTCAAAGTGCACAAGTAGTATATTTCATGGCTAAAACTTTCTAATTCAGCCTGTAAGAAAAACATATTCATTATTATCTTTTAAATTATATTGTTTGCAGGACATCATCACAGCCTAGACAGACACATTTTAGGACTGATTTTTCCCATGTGAACTGAGAAGTTCCAATGAGGAAATATTACAATCTCATAAGAATCAATTATGTCTTTGTGAGCCAAAGTTTTTCTGAACTTATCAATTGCCAGATTTTTACATTTGCCTTCTGTGCAAGATTTTCAAGAGAAAATCAATAATGTTTCCTACAACATGTCCACAAACTGTATAAAAAAATTCCAAAATTGTTCAGTCTCATATGGCTTTTAGAAGGAACAAAATGCTTTGAAAATACAAATCAGGTGAATTTTTTGAAGTGGATCTGTAATTTAAACATTGTAGGAGTATAAAACATCAAAAATCTTCAAGCATCTCAGAAATACATTATCTTCTCCTAACATGCCTAACAAGTTCTTCTTGGACTCACCAGTTATATTTTGCACTTTTTAAAGTGCAACAGAGAGACTGTAGCTCCGTGACATTTTTCTTCCAAGAGATTGGAAGAAAAGATTTCCAGTGCTATATCCAAGTTGGATGGGAAAAGGACAAAACCTGGCCAGATTCTAGTGCCTGAGCAACTGGTATGATTAGGGCTAGCCCCACATCAGTAAACAGAAGGACTGAATAAGAAAAAGGCAAAAGATCTGTTGTGCTGTGAGCTTCGAACAATGGCAACAATAAGAACTTCTCTGCCATGACCTTTGTGAAGGGTTGTGGCTTATTTACCTGTTCTCTTTAAAAGAGTGAAGGGAGAGCTTGGAGAGGAAAAAAACAACAAAAGAGCAAGAACAGTAAATGGGTCTGAAAGCACAGATAGGATTCTGGGGAGAGGCAAAATGGCAACTTTGTGCATAGCTAAGGGAATCAAAAAGAAAGCAAGCATTCTGTTAAGATGGAAGAAGATATGCTATGCTGAACAGTGTGCCTCCAGACAAGAGAGCATATGTGTAACCAAAACTTCAGTAAAAATCAAAGATACTTCATAACACCAGCGTAGGATTAAGAAGTAGGCATTCTTTATTTGGCCAGATGCACCAGGGGATATCACCTCCAAAATATTGTGCATGATGTGTTCCTGTTTATATACTGTATTGTACATACGTATTCATTGATTGCCCCAGAATAAACATACATATGATAACCAATTTCCTGAAATCATTAACATATTTTCTCTCCCCTTTATAAATGCATTTTTCTGTCCTGGGGGTCCCTTTGGTGGTCTCTAGAGGTCTGTCTCTCTGATGAAGTGAGTTCAAAGTGAGGCAAAACATGATGAATAGCAAGAAAACCTAGTATCGTAGAAATTTTAACCAAGGAGTCAGGTCAGCAGTTGAAAGAGACTGGATCAACTTCAAAACTAATGATGAAAGATAGACCATGCTGTGAATCAGGTCTTTCAGTATGCTAGAAGACAATTCACAGTGGGAAAGAAATGATGCAGTATAAATAAGGTCACAGAACACAGAAGTCATCAACCCTTGCGACAGGGATTGGAATAGCTGACACAATCCCGACTGTGCCAGGTCACATCTATCAGCTTGCCACAGCAATCCATTGCTTTCCTCCATAAAAAGAGTCAGTGAAGGTAACACTTCCCAAAGTAAGCATAAAACTGGTGACAGTAGGCATGAATTACATAAGGAGACCAATTTATCCTCAGATCAGCCGAGAGTTGCAGCTCTTGAGTAGTAACCTTGCAGTCCAGTGGATTTTAGGAAACCTCAAGAATGGTGTGAAAGCCGACAAAGTGAAAGCCTGCAAAGATACTGCAAGGGCATTTACACATTCATCAGATTGAGAAACAACCCATTGTTAGGCAACAAATGACAGCTAATACCTTCAAACTGCACAGTGCCTACTTAGAGCCTGTTTGCATGTGCTAAATGCCAAAACAGGGAGCCCCACAGGAGCAACACGGGCTCCCAGTCTGATTACGCACAGGTTCCGAATGGGATGCACGAGGCACAGAGCACTGAAGCACCTGCAGTAAGGTAAGAGTAAACCAAATGGTAACTGAAATGCAGCATTGATGGTCCTTTCTAAGAACCATTAGCTAAAATCTTTAACAGGAATTTTAGTTCAAGGCTTTGGTCCTTTGTCTTCATGGGCCAGCTGTTCAAACCCAATTATTTGTCTATGGAACTTCAAGAATGGCAAAGAAGAAATGCAGTAAATAGCTAATGATTTCCTATTATTCAACACCTTCCAACTGCTCAGCTTTATACCCTTTTTATTCTACACAAAAATCTGTTTTCTATAAGGCCATTTCATTCCAAGTCTTTGTACATAAGAGGTTTTAAGTAAGAGTTCTTTAGATAGCCACAGGAAACAAGTACACAGAGCTTTCAGAGGAGGTTCAGTGAAAGCACCAGATGATTTTTCAGAGTCACTATCTTCTTATTCTGAGGAGTCTGACAAAAAAGCTTATTGTTTCTATTGGCTAAATCAAAAGCACGTAAATTTGAAGTACACACTTTACAAAATTTTAATCTTGTGTCTAAGCCCTTTAATAAAGGAAGCTTTGGGTTTCAACAGAAAGCAACAGAAAACTTCTTGAAAATGAATGATACAAAACACCAGTGTCTTTGAAACAATTGGACTCTATTTATTAGAACAAAGATTTTTGCATTGGGTCAGTTTGAAGAATCGAGGTGCAGTCAAATGAAGTGTTAAATAAGAGATCATCAAAACAGTTTTGGAGCTACTATTTTGAAACAAATTAGGGAATTTTATGAAGTGCTCTTGTTATAGGAAGATTCTGAGATGATACATTTTTCCAAAATTAAAATTTGTCTGATACCAGCATTTTTATATTTCATGTTATACCACACACAATTATTCTAACATGACTTGAATGAAACTATAAACAACAGCAAGAATATTGCTACACAATGCAACTGCTAACAAGTGTCAGCATGCCTTACAGGATGACTATATCATTAGCAAAATGGTTTTAAAAAGGCACACATTTTCAAAAATTTTTATTTAAACTATTTTTTCCTAAAATGTTTTCAGAAATCATATTTTTTTATTTTTTCATGAGAAGTTTAAAACACTTATTTTCTCTCTAGACAGGGACAGACAGAAACAGCAGCTTCCTGAGAAGTAACCATTTTGTCCTTCACTGAGCTCTGGCTGCAAATGCCACTGGAATTACTCCAGGCTCTCTCAGTAACCACATTACAAAAGGTACTTGGAGCTTCAGAGTCAGAGTGTTAGACCAAAAATATCATCAAGAAAAATATCTTATTTGAATATCGTCTTCTGTGCCAAAGGGGATAAAGGATCCATAAGCAGGTGGCATGTAAAAAATTTGAAAGTCAAATTAGAATAATCAGAGAGAGTACTGACAGCTTTCTTTCACAGCAGTTAAGTGCTGTGTCTAGTGAGGGAAGATTCCACTGTCTGTCTTTTTTGCAGTTTAGGAATTTCTGTTATATTATCATAAATAGTATCCATTTTATGAAGTCAGCTCTTCATCTCTTTTCTGGAGCAGTGACTGCAAAATCAGGCACTTTCAACATCCATGTTGAAACAGAGGTAGGATGATAGCTTGCTTTTCATCTACCTGAATAGCATTAGATTCTGTGTCCCCATATTTAAAGGTCATCACTGTTCCTTGATGAGTTGTTTGAACTGGAGGCTAAGTGCATGCTTTCTGAGCACAAATAGAATTAGGGTGTTCTGCCTGACACAGTGAGTCTTATTGCACTCTTGAAGTCACCAGTCGAAAAAAACCTACTAGAAATATGGAGACTGGTAAGAAAACAAAAATTTGTCGTGTTATGAAATAAAAGTGAAACCATTTAAAAATTGAAGAAAAAAATACATCATAATAGCCAAAAACACAGTGATTAGAGATTCAAGATCACATTCCAGTTTTGCCTGATACATAGCACAAGTCTTCTGTGATTTGGATTCAAAGAACTACTGTTCTCAATATCTCTTGTCCTTGCTCCATCCTGACTTGCAAATTGAAATATATGATTATTCTTCAGCAGTTCTGCCTTATACACTTAAAAATCCCCATATATTCTCTTCTGTTTTAGTGTATGCTAGTGACAACTCTTATTTTCATTTCAAATCAGAACAAAAATTCTGTTTGTCCAGCTAGTGTTAATCAGATTTTAACACCTAATACTTGTTAGAATATCCCAAATAATACATTGCAAACAGTGAAATAAAAAAAAACGTCAAGCTAGTTATTATACTCCATAGTAATGCTGGGACTTCCACTAAGCACTTTTTATTAACATTTTGTCTGCATTTACATAAAAATTGGGTTTTCCCTTCTGTTTCCTGATAAATGATAAATGAGGCTTTTGATGTACCAGTATGTAAATATCTAATGTTATCATTCCAAGAGGATTTGATTAGAGTAACAGAAATTCCTTTATACTTGTGCCAGATGTTACAATCAAAGCATTCTGATGCTATGAAACATATATATTATGATGTCAGGTTCTACCATCTTTCCCTACAGCAACACCAGCTCTCTACTGATGGCAAATGAGTACAGCTGAGAGAAAGCTGAAGAGACAGTTTATCTCAGAGGCAGACAGCACATGCATGTTTACCCATATGATGAGCTGTCTCTGTAGCAAAGCTTAAATTTTTGCTCTTTCAGAAGTGTTCTACTTCCTAAAATATGAACTCTGGCCAAACTGACAGCAATCACTTTGTAACCTTGTATTTGTCTTTCACACAAAGGAACACAAGTTGTCCTCTCTTATTTTGTTGTTTGTTTTAACTGCAAAATTGTTTTAAAGCTAGTGCCTGAAGACTCATGAAAAGGCACATGCTGTATTCGTCACGTCTGACTGACAGCTAAAGCTACTTTAAAGTTTGAGATTTTAGTATATGTTGCATCCAAATATTTCAACCCAATCTCAAAGTCCTAAAAGCATATATCCTTAAATCAATTTGGGGACTCAGATATCATGATCATTATTAGAGTTGAAAGAAGGGCAGTCTTTACAGGTAGACTAGGGACAATAAAAAAATTTAGAAAAAAAATCAGAAATTCAATTAAGCCAATTAATTTTGGATTGGCAATAATTAAATATGTGTGAACATGGGGTAAGATTCAGAGGTCCTAAAGTAGCAACACAGAACTGAAACATGATTACAAGAACTATTGTTTATTGCTTTCCTAAGCCCTAATTGTGCACCTCGATCCACAGGACAACCTATTGCACCAGGGTAGATAATAGTTCAAGAACTCTAACTAAATCATTAACCCCAAGGCCTGCTTTATCCAGTGTTTGTACAAAACTTATCATGAAGAGCCTTGAGCTGGGCAAAACCAAAAGTTATTGCCAAGAATGGACAACTACTTGGTAATCAGATCTTGAGAAAAAAAAAAAACCTAGAGACTTGGCAGCCATCTGTGCTTGTACTGGAGTAGTTCCAGTTACAGATGAGGATTCTGTTGTGCAGAGTTAAACTGTTATTACATAATTCTTATCACTTACAAATGTAATTGAATGCATATATGCATTGCATGTACGTACGTATGTATGTGTGCAGTATGAATATAATTCATATTACATATAAATAGGGAAAACCCTGTGAGTGTAATCCAGATACAAGTCTTACTGTCTTCCACTGCATGAAACAGTCAGTTCCTATAACATCTTTGGTTTTAGTCACTTGGAGAGCCTGAAGCAATATGGGCAAATGAAGCAAATGCTCAGGCACTATCTGGAATTATCCTCTGGGTGAGACAAAAATTTACAAAATACAATTTTGATATCCTATGCCCCCCTGCTCTGCAATAAATGAGTTAAATCTGCAATACTTATGTCATTTGAGAAAGGACCATACCAAAAGTTAGTATGCAGAATATGGGTATAATTTTTAAAGATTTCAAGAAGGTAAAAAAAGAAAAAAAAGTCTATTCTTTCAGAGCTTTATTGTTAACTTCCCTCCAGGCAGTAATTCCCTAAAGACAGTTCTTTTCAACCGTACAGCTCTGGGCGTAATCTCCCTGATAAGAGTAATTCCTGAAGGGCATCATATCAAACGTTGGCTGGAAATTCAGAGAGATGGGGGTCATGCCACTATTTTAGATTAGGAAAAAAGAAGTCTTTCATCCTTTCAATAAAACATCAGGTTTTTCTGGCTTTTATAAAACCTTTCTGTATGTTTGCTGCTCCCACTTGAAGCAAAAGTTGTTTCCCTGCAGTTGCCTTATGATTGTTAACTACCCTTTTCTTTGAAGTTGTCTTTTAAGCCCCTACTTGACTAAACCAAGAGATTGCTATGTCAGCAATTAAAGTTGGTAGTCATTAGAGAGCTGGCCTCACGTGTGTAGTGTTTTCAACACCTTCTAGGACACAGTCAATATCCCAGTCTGTTTCTTTGACATTGAGTACAACAGCCATGGGACTACTGCAGCCCTCGTACACAGAATGGATCAGACATTTTTGCTTTGATCATTTACAAGCATTGCCAAGAAGTTTTATGGGTTTTGTCTTGTGACAAATCACAAAAGTACAATTAATTCCTTCAGTGCAGAGGCAGCTCTCAAAGTCCTGTATTGTTCAAGAAGGCTTAAAGTTTTTTCTTACTGTACAAAAAAGCCTACTGTAGTTAAAATACATAATAGCGCAAGTGGAAATAATAAAATGAACTCACACTCCTAGATGAAACCTCCTGTGAACAAACATCATTGACACTTAGCAAGATTCAATAAAAATAAGTTCTATACAAATGAGGGCTGATTCTCCATATGAGTGTGTAGGCTTCTGTAGGATAAATGTCATACTTGCCTAAAAAGAAATGTCCTAACCAGTGAGGAAAGCAGGTGAGAGCCCCCTAGAAGGGAATTGGTTCGTTTCTCCTAAGGATGTCTCACCAAAATCACAGCTACTTTGTGGTTTGGGGCAGTGGACAGTGTTTCTGTCATTACTGCTGTGTACCAGGGGCTATTAATACACAGGATGGGATACAATGAATGAAGCTCCATCCTAGCTGAAAAGAAACTATACAACATTGTAAAAATATGATTGTATTTAAGACAATATATGCTGTACCTGTGTGCTGAACACAGCCACACTACCTAGACTGTACAGCTAGGTCAGGATCCAATCAGATCAAGGCAGATTAAGCATTTCACATGTTGAATAAAATAGAGATGCTGAAAATATACATTAAATGTCTAATGACATTAACAATTGAATCTTATCAACACACAGAACTGAAAGTCCTTTTAAGATAAAATGTTGGGAGGAAAGGGTAAAACCCAAAGATTTAGTGAGGAGGGAATAGTTCTTGCTCAAACTCAAAGTGACCTTGCAGCAGGGAATGCTGAGAATGTTGGTGTGGGAAAACTCCATTGATTATGCATAGTATTGTTCATCCTCTGCCTGTTTTGGGTAGAATTCCTGTGAAGAGGAACTCTCACAGACAGGCTTGAGCCTTCTGCTGGGAAAGAGAGGGGTCATAAAAGCCCAGTCTTGTCATGAGCTGCACATGGTAAAGCCCTTTGACTTATTGGGGCAGGTAGTGCCCCACCTGCTGCTGCCCATTAGGGTGACCTAAGCCTAACATAGCCTGTGCCCCTGTGTGTGTCTTTTCTCTAGGATGAGCTAAGCCTACCAGAGCCTGTGTCCCCATGTCCCTTCACTAGGATGAACTAAGCCTAACAGAGCCTGTGCCCCTGTGTGTCTTTGCCACCCAGCGTTGTTAGAGAGGTAATGAAATAAATCTACTCTTTGCATTTCAGCTGCTCTTTGGAGGTTGCCCTGGTTACCTCTATGTGTTGATTCACCCAAATACCACTACAGTTTTGTATCATTTGATAGCCCAGATGGAGCACTGTAGTTAGCAAGTGTTATCATTGAGGTCAATTGCTCACATATATAGGAAGAGTAAATTCACTCTAAAAGGATTAAAGCTGCCAACAGCTTCTTCACAAGAGCACAAATATTTAGAAGTTTCCCCTGTATCCTTGGAGAAAATTACTTCTCAAATTGTCTCTTTTATAATATTCTAATATCTCTACATATCATCCCTTGTTATTTGTGATTTGCCTTTAATACGAAGAAGACTTGCCATATAGTAGACTCTAGAATGCCTTATTTCAATGCAAAAGAGATTGGCAACAAAAGGAATTATTTACATATCTCTGTGTCACAGTTTAGAGCATCCTGTTGTCATCAGCATACAGTTTTTTGTACAGCACAAGCACGTAGGTGTGACCACCTGATTATGCCAAGTTGTTGTGATTATGCCAGGGTTGCCTTCGCCCCTGACCTGGAAGAGAGTGCACTCCCAGAAGTATTGGTGATAATATCAAATTGAGGGGGAGCACTCAATATGCTGGAGGGCAGGGCTACCATTGGAGCGACCTGGGCAGACTGGAGAAGTGGGCTGACAGGAACCTCATGAAGCTCAATGAAGGGAAAATACTGCATCTGGAATATAATAGTCCTATGCAACAGTACAGGCTGTGGGACATCTTGGCTGAAATGACCTGGAGGTCCTGGAAGACAAAAACTAAACACGAGTCAGCACTGTGCCCTCACAGCCATTAAGGCAATAGTATCCTGGGCTCTGAGAACAAGCCAAGGAAGTGATTATTCCCATCTCTAGGGCATTTATGATAACAGTTCTCCAAAGATTTTCACACAGTGCATAGAGTCCAAGAGCATGTGACAAGTGAGGAGAGCCTGAGGGAACTGTGTTCATTCATTCTTAACAACAGGAAGGCTCAAGGGAGGTCATGTATCTGCCTACAGCTACCTAGTGGGAAGGTATGGAGAGGATAGAGCCCAACTCTTCTCAGAGATACATTTTGGAAGGAGGAGAGGCAGCAGACATGAGATGTGACGGGAAATTCCAATTTGAATAAAGGAAACGCCTTGTTTTGTTGTTTGCTCAGTTTTTACCATAGGTATTGTCAAAGATGGCTGGACTAGGTGACCTCTGAGGACCTCAATGAATCTATCACTAATAACAAGCCTTGTCCAAACACTGCTAGAGACATAGTTTTCACTTTACACAACAGTTTGGGGCTTCAGCCAAGACCACAGCCTGACTCTGTTGTCTGCTGAACATGAAGAGAGTCCACACTAGAAATCCTTTGCTGTCTAAGAACTGCAATATTGGCCCACTAAAATCAAAGCCCATACATGACTACATGTATGTAGGCATGACTACAACATATATCAGATTTCCCAGCTTAAAACACAGAGAAATTGACTAACTTGTTATTTGCCTTTAGATCTCCCATAATCAAAATAATTAGAATTGAAGAAGAATTCTGTTACCACATCAAATAGTTAAATGCATTAGAAACCTGTTTCAAATTATTTCTGCTTTAGATTCAACTGTAATATCTTTTTTTAATATCTTAACCTTTTAAAATATAGAAATCTGTGAACTGTAAAGTATTATTATTTCACTTTAACAATATTCCACTTTCACCTTGATTGCATGGAAGTATACATTGATGATGATTCCATTTCAGGTGCCTTTAATTGGTGAAAACCAGTATCTCTCCCTTTGGATGAAAAGAAAAATATTGAAGTAGCTCATACTGTTACTTCTGTCTTCCTTTAAAATAAAACACAAGCATATAAAAAAGGAGAGAGAGAAAGCAGAAACATAAAAGATCCAACATTTTCTCTTCTGCAAATTGTCATCATCTCCACACTGCTGGAGAAAATTAGATCCATCACAACCTTTCCGTGCTGGGCAATCAATGCCTGTAGATATCTGAAACGAATAAAGTAACAACTCCTCTCTTGTTATGCAGTTTCTCTGCCTTGCTGTCCCTGGTCATAACTAATACCTTATTTACTCAGCCTTCTGCTGGGGTTTAGTGTCTCAGAGGAGCTATAGTTATACTCCATCATTAGATATTTCTTCCAATGAGGAATTTTGTACCCCATGCCTTAAAGGCATTCATTCAGAAAGTTTTCCAGAACTTCAACTCTTTGAAGACAAATTGCCAGTGGGGAAAAAAAACTACCTGTTGAGATTTGGTAGTGGGATTTGACAATATTGCTCCAAGGTTCCTCACCTAAGAATTGGCTTCTGTCATTAGCCATTGAGAAAAGAAAGTTTCAAGGTCTCCATGTTTTTGCACAAATAGGGCTCATGAAAAAGATATTGCTCAAAGCAGCAATAGTGCCACTGATCTCAGCTTAACCAAGCACTGCACATGCCAGCTAAGCACAGCATCAGTTAGCACTAGAAAATCGCTTGAAGTATGACTTCGAGCCAGTGTGATTTGAGTGCACAGGCTGGATGCTCAAAAATGGCTTGTCATTGTAGAACTTTGTATGTTGTCTGTGCAAACACAGACACAGTCCCACCGTGGCCTCCTGCTGACTGATCCCTTAAGCAGTAAAGGGCAGCCACTTCATGACTTTTCTTGACTGAAAAGGATTAGGCCAACTGTGACATCGAGGTTCCTCTTCCAACCTTCCTTCTACATTAGTTTACTGATCTGAACATGGCAGGTAGGGAGCATTTTCACGTTCTGTGTCAGTTACAGGCAAAATACCAAAGCAACACTTTATCAAATCCTAAAACAAACCCTAGAATATGTGTAGATTTTCTCTGCACTTCAGAGACCATTATCGTAAAATATTCTTATTGAATGCCTCACAATATTTGCTCTAAGAAAATGCATTGATTGTAATAGGTATGGATTATAAAAATGTGTCCTTGGTTTTCAAAGTCATTTCTGATGACTTCTATTAAAACAGTTCATATTCTATTTAATATTTTCTTTTCATTTTGCTAGCCAAGAAATTAAACTGCCTTCTTCAGAAATATCAATATGATTTAAAGGAAGTTACCTGGGTAAATAAATCCAGGTGGCTATTATTAATTCCAAAATTTGTCTTTGCTGCTATAGGCTTTACATTTTAAAAAATCAGTAAGAAATTGAAAAAAATATTTCTGAACTTCATAGAACAATTACAGATTTTAAAAACAAACAAACAATTAAAAATGCAGTGCATTAGTAGCTTAATCTCTTAGAAGGATATACAGCAGTACAGCATTTTTGAATGGATATAATGCAAGATCAAAGGAAACAGGAGCTCTGGTTTTAGGAGGGCAAAGAATATTTCTCTTTTAAACAGTTCTATCTCTGGTTGTCAACAGTACTGATTTAAAGTGTCCTCCGAAAAATCTTTTAATAGCTATTCAGTTATTGAAGTATGAACTTTTCACATTTTAATAACCTGGAAATTGCATTTTTATCCATAGATTATAAATTATCAGATACCAGTCAAATTCCCCATGTCAGAAACAGTGTATAAATTAAAGCTGCTCCAATTACCTAATTTCATATTGGGGTCATTATTGCTTCACCTTTTAAAATATCTAACAGATTGTAGCCAAAATCTATTTGATGAGAAAATGTTGATAAATCTCCACTGCATTATCAGAATTGAATTTTCAGCCTTGCTAAGGATACAAGCATGGAGTTTTTTTAACCCAGTTTGTGTCCATTTTAAAAAATGAAGCAAAGCATTCAGTAAGACCTGCTGAAAGAAGAAGAAACGTAGAACAGAGTTGCACTTCATGATTTACACACCCTGTTCAGCATAGGTATGGCAAAGGTCCCAGAACACTGTGTGCATTTCTCAAGGCCAGAATAAGAGCTAACCATTAAGAGGAGAGGAAATAAATTTTTCCTCATGTGATCATTTATGCGTTCTTGAAGGTCAGATGATGGAAACACTATTAACATGAATAAAAAATGTAAAATACTTTTCATTGTGATCAGTGTTTGCCTGATCATATTGCTGACCACTATAACTCTGCATTCTACGCTCATTCCGGCTTAAAGACATGGGTTTTATCTGCATTTTTTTTTTTTAATTATATAGCACATTTTTGCAGGAGGCCTTGGAGATGGTATTTCTCTAGCAGAGCTATTATTTGAATCCCAATCTACGAGGATGCTCACTGATATTTTAACTAGCTCCTGTCCATTATTAAAATTGCCTCATTTTGAATATGATAGCACATGGTAAGAAAAGCTTAAAAATTCTGATTCTTTTTATACAAGCATTTTAGAGTTTTAGACGTGCATAGAATTTACCCAGATTTTCTATTGAAATGAATGGCAAAGCACCCACTGGCTTCAGGCAGAGTAAGGGTAGGCCACCACTGAGGGCTTTCATTAATTCTTCCTTCAAGCACAAGACACAGTGCATATCTGTTGAATAAGTGCCAGTCTGAGCCATTCTTTACCTTAGTGGATATTCAAGAATGGTCAGAAATGGTAATACTATGTGAATGTGAAGCCAAAAATCCTCTGAATGGCAAGTTATATTTATAAACTAAAGACTTACTCTGCTAATGTTTACAAGCCTACCTAGCTGACTTTACACATATAGGCAAAGCCTATGACTGAGGGTATTTGTAGGATTGTTTTTAATCCCAGGGCTTGATGTTTTCTTGAGTGGTTTTTTTGTTGGTTTTGTTTTTTTGTGGTTTTTTTTTTTACAAGCCAGCAGGCAGAAATAACATTTGATCTGTCCTATTTCCTTGAAAAATGGAATTTGTCTCTTCCATGGATTTGTCTTATTGTATCCGATTGCTACATTTATTCTTTGAAAGCAGCAGGACTCAAAAGAGTACCTAGAAGGGAATGAAAAAGAAATAAATTCTGAAGGTTCATATTGTGCTAAATGGCACAATATAAAACTCCCTGCACAGACAACAAATGGTGCCATGTTTGTCCATTAGATAGAAATGTCATTAGATGATGTGATCGATATTTTTATGTAGTATGTGTCATAGTAAAAAAGAAAAACCCAATTTTGGAAATATCTTAGGAAAAAGAGTTTAAAAAGTGATAAGCAGTAGTTTATTTCTTTTTTTTCTATTAAAAATTAGTAAACAAGTGTACTAATTGCCTCTCCCAAACACATTTGTGGAAGGGCCATTAGCCCAGCCCATTTTCACTTGGAGCATTTAACACAGAGCTTATTATTATCCTCATACTCAGCAGTCATGTTAGAATACTTTTGTAATGTCATTTGGCAAGTAATATTGCTGAAAGTGAGAAAAACGGGACTAGTAAAGAAAATACTTTATATGACTATTTATCTTAGTTTCTGTAAGTGTAAACAGAGATTTCCTTTTAAGAAACCAGAAGTTTTGGTAATTATACGTATAATATAAAAAAGTGTAAAAATGTATCATCGTTGATTCGGAAAATACAGTTGAAAGATTTCAATATGTAGGAAGACTAAGCAAATGAATCAAAATTCTTCTGAAGAAGAAGAACATATAGCATTGAAATATTGTTGAAGAATTGGTTTCAAGATGTTGCATGAGAAAAAATACACTCTCCTTTTCAAAATTCTTTAATGCATTTGCACATTTCTTATCAAATAATATATTAGTGAAATCTATACATATGTCTACAACACAGTCAACTTCTTTTAGTAACTGGACTTCTCAAACTGAATCACACTGCATCTTTTCTCAGTAAGTCTTCTTGAGAAAACAGAACTTTCCCTTAGGCTTTGAAAAATAAATTTCCTAGGCTTAGAAACAGCCTATCATGCATTGTAGCATACAAATAAACACAAGACATATAGCATTGAAAACTCAAGATTTGGCAACATTTGGTGCATTTTTCAGCACTACAGAAGATAACCTGGTTATCTTCTGAGAAGATAGAGGTGCTAACTACCAACCAGATATAGCAATGCTTCCTAAAATTCCCTATGCAAAATCCCTGTTATTTATAGTTTCCCTTTGTTCTGTGGAGCGATTTAATAGCTACATCACAGTGTTTGTTTAGAAGGGAAAAACAACCCATTTTTAAATCATCCAAAGGAGGAACAGAAAAGTTTAAGTATTCTCAGTCTCCACAAAATGCACCTTCTGCTTTTGTGGCTTTTTAATGTGAGTGTACACTGTACACTGATCACAGTGGGTATAGTTATCAACTATGTAATTGTGAGTTCTCAAACATCCCCAGAAAAATCTAAACCTATAAAAGAACCTATTTTTGCTGTGTTTGATTGTTTTACATGTTCTGTTTCATCCATCTCCAATGTATGCCCAAGGTATGAAGATTCCAGTCTTCTGAGAAAGTCTACATTTGGGATGGCCATCAGTTACATCTATAAAGAAAATAAGTGCTCCATATACCTTCAGGCCAACATTTTTAATAGACTTATCTCTATTCCATGAATATAGCATAGTCTGCTTTTCTGTGCCTGTGCTATCTAGGCAAAGAAAATTCTAAGACTGAAGTTATATCCAACTCTTCTATAAGAGCTCATAAATATAATAGAAGTCTTTGCAGCAGGAGTTGTGATCTTGGAAACTATAATACTATTCTCTCCTCAACAGTGTTAAAATCCTTAAAGAGTTTAAGACACAAGAAAATGCATTTCTGGCATTCCTTTTTAAGTGCTGTCAAAGTCTAGCTGAAAACATTGAACTGTTTTTTAAAATAATCCAAAGGCCAAGTCACTAAATGTTCTGGTTCTTCTTTCAAGGAATAATGTTTAGTGCCTTCAGAAAAAAATCAAAAATTTCTTGCATAATTCAGTGACTCTGTATGAGGCATTAGACACAGAAAACTGAAGAAAATGCGACTGATCCATGAGAGCAAATCTGCATGAAGTTTGCTACTCTGAATGGAAAAAGTCTTGCTTGCTGTAAGCAGTGAATACAGTTCAAGAAATACATTATAAAAGCAGCAACTCGGAAGAAAATGCGGGAAAATTTGTGGTTGCAATTATGTTCTAAAAACAACCTACAGAAGCAGGCACTCGAATGAAGTTTTTTTTTAAAAGTGGTAATTACAAAACTGAATCTATATTATTGCCTCTTTCAGTAGGATCATTTTGGCTGGCTAAAACAAGTAGTTACAGCACTGCCAGCACATCCAGAAACTGTGGGAAGTATACAGGGTCAAAGCCCAATGGCAGTTAAGGGCAGCCTGCCTTTCACTCACCCTGTAACCAGCACCTCACTTGGAGTTCGAAAACCCTTTCCTCCCAGACTCACACTAGGATCCAGCCCCCCTTCTCCTCCCAGGTCCCACTGAAGATCAGCAGCTAGGCCAGTGTTCATCTGAGAGTTTACATTTCAAGGTGATCTACTGACAACAAAGTGGCTGCCTTGCCCCAAAAGGTTTCTCCACCACGTCTTCTTTTGGGGTTTTTCAACTGTGCAACTCAACATGGCAACAGTTTTTTCATCCCTTCTGGAAGACACTCCTCCCACCAATGAACCATGCTCTCTGCATTCATCTCTGCTTACAGAGTATGGGCAAACATTTCTCAAGAAAAGGCCAGTAAAAATGTTGCATCCAACTCCTACAGAGAAGGGACCACCCAAGATTCATAGGTGTCCATGGTGAAAAAAGAATGGCAAAAGCCAAATGGGTCCCAAAAAAAAACCCCTCAAAAAACTACACACTCAACATGGGAAAAAAAACTTAGGGGTTTTCAGGGGTTTTGGTTTTGCATTTCACTTTTTTTAATCACTGCAGACTGCACTTCAAAGCAGAAATTCAGAAGGACACAGAATTACTGAGTTTAAAAGCAACCTTTGGAGATCATCTTGTTCAAGTCCATGGTCATCTAGAACAAGTTGCTCTCCAGGAATGTTGGCTCCAGAGCCTCTCTGGGCACCCTGTTCAAGTATTAATTACCTGTACAGTAAAAATGGTTGTTTCTTCTGTTTTAGGGGAATTTCTTCAATTATTTTTTCCTCTTTACCTCATGTACTTTAACTGGATACCACTGAGGAGATTCCGGCTCTGTATATTTTACTTTCCTCCATCAGGTATTTATATAAATTTATAAGATCTCCTCTGAGCTCTCTAGACTAAACAATCCCAGCTCTCCCCTCATATGTCAGCCTCCACTCAAATGTCAGATGCTCCAATCTCTTAGTCATCAGGTCAGAAATAATCAAAAACAGAATCAGCTGACATAAGAGAAATGAGAGCAGGGATCCCTATAATACTGCCACCCACATCACATAATGCAACAGCTTTGTTTTGCTCCTCAGTGTCAGCTTTGAAGACAACAAACACAGAGTGCAACCACGGGATTAGTAGTTTTTTTGAGTGTCCTTAATATGAATGAACCAGTCAGACAAATTTAGCAACTTCACAGCTACTGGGGTTCCTGCCCTGGACTAAAATAGATCTTAGAGGAATTCACTATGTGACAGTCAACCAGAGTAGGAAACCAATAACATAAGAGTGAACATGAGCTAAGACTCCATGTGGAGAGAGGGACCCTATGTTTGATAGGAGAGAGGCGCAGGTCAGTAAATGGCTGTGAAGACATGATCTTTGCAATAACTTTCTGAATGGATGGGAGAGGACTAGACCACGTTTGTCAAGCCTCAAAAGAGAGCAATACTCAGAACACAAATATTTTGGACAAGGGTTTTAGGATGGAGAGTATAAAAGTTTAAATACCTATCTATTTCAGAAGTAAAAGGCTGATATGTCAGATGGGCAAATGGACCAAGAAAGAAGACACTCTCAAATAATGCATCTTCATGACAAGTAGACTGTTACTATTATCAGTAGTAAGTAAGAAATCAGGGAATAGACAGGGTTTAAGGAAGACATTTAAGAGTTCTGGTTTAGATATTGTGGGTTTATGGCTAGACATCTACAAGCGATCTCTGTCTCACAATCAGCCCAGTTTACAGTTTAATTTGGATTACACTGAGTAAGTCCAGAGTTGAGTGGTAGATCTGTGCAAATATTGAAAATAGAGACTGGCGCTAAAACTTGCAAAGCATTTCACAGAAAATGGAAGCTGTACCCTATAATTCTTAGGTAACCATAATTTTGGTAGGAGTTTTATATGGTTCAAGACTTCAGGGTTGATATCTTTTTTTCATATATTTCCATAAAGATACTTCATGTCAAATCCAGCACTACCCTGCAATTTTTTTTAAAATTTTTACCTTTGCAAAATGGACATAAAATGGTGATTTTGGCAAACACTTTACAAGGTATAAATTACAAAAACATGTAGAAAGTGCCACAAAATCAGAACAGTAGCTTACTACATCCATTTTGCGGAGGTATAAATTACAAATGCAATCTGCTGCTGAATTGAACCAAGAACTAGTACTTATATACAAAAAACAAGCACTTTTCTGTTCACCTTTCCTGCTGTAATAGGTTATGAAAAGAAAGGAAGTGTCCAAGAACCGTTCTGACTTTTAGATAAGTATCAGAGGTGACCTTATCACTCTCTACAACTTTCTGAAAGGTGGTTGTGGTCAGGTTGGGGTTGGTCTCTTTCTCCAAGCAGCAACTGACAGAACAAGAGGACACAGTCTTAAGCTGTGCCAAGGGAAATACAGGCTGGATATTAGGAAAAGGTTTTTTACAGGAAGGGGGATAAAGTACTGGAATGGTCTGCCTGGGGAAGTGGTGGAGTCGCCATCCCTGGATGTGTTTAAAAAAAGACTGGATGTGGCACTCGGTGCCATGGTTCAGTTGAGGTGTTAGGGCATGGGTTGGACTTGATCTTGGAGGTCTCTTCCAACCTAGTGATGCTGTGATTACATGTGAATAGGAAGGGTCACAAGCAACTAATGGGCAGGGCAGAGAGCGAGGCAGGGAGGGGATGGGGTGAGAGGATGAGGAGGGGTAGAAGGAAGAGGGGAAAAGCAAACGCCTGTTTAACCAGTAAGTACTTTAAAGGTTTATCCCACTAAACCAGACAATATACATGTGGTGTGGGTGGCATAGCAGTGAATGGAAATATGAGCTTTTACATTACTGAATGGATATATTTGCATATATCCTAGAAAGAGGCAGTAAACCTTCAGAAAATAGAGACCATTACCTCCATATCTCCAAAGCTTCACTTAGTATGTTCTGCCCAGTCAAGGAGTTCTTCATGTATATGAAATACAAAAATATCTAGCATGGACAGGTAGCTAAATAAAGAAATCAAAATATCTATTTACAAGAAAAAATTATGTTTCAAGGAAAGCCCTAAAAGATGGCTTATGAACCCAGTATATGTCTTCTCTTAACGCATAATATAACCTGCTCTGACACTCCACACAAGCCAATCCAGGATTCTTCCTGTTCAAGTGTTGCTAAGCAACATCACTACCCAGCAGCAGGGATGTGGTATGAAGAACTGCCTGGCTTTATAATCATTTATCATCTAATCTATAAATGCTTTTCTGAAAAACAGACCAGAATTTTGCAGACTTAGGCAGTTGCTAGCTGGTTTTGTGGTTTTGCTTTAGAAAAAAACTATCAGATATAATTTGGATGCTCTGTCTGCCAGACAGCCTCACTCTTATACAATTTGCTTTTAAAGCTGTCTTCTGTTTATCTTTTCATAGTAAAATCTTTCATTATCTTCCCTTAACATTACATGCTTTACAATTAATTCTTCATTCTATTCTCTTTGTCTGTTTTGTAAAAGGAATGCTGGATAGCAAGTAAATATTTTCAAATTAACTTTCACTAACACAGCACTTTGTACATTCCAGTTGATGTCACACAGAAGTTGTGAGGACTCTAAGACACATCAGCATGTGAAGAATCTGTTCATCCCAAACAAACTACCCTTGCCAAGCTCTGTAACCTATTACATGCCAATTATTTCCCAAGAGTTAAAGTATGTTTGCTTTACTGAAGTGCATAGCTTTTAAGAAAATTAAAATTCCTAAAACAATTTGCATAAGGAAAATCGGATTTGCAGCCTGGGGTACTTTTACTAGATTAGTGTAGAAAGGAACAGAAGGAGCTGGACTTCATCATCTCAATTCCAGGCAGTCCTGCATGCAAATAGGTGCCCACACCTTGTGTTGCACGTGCTGTGAATCTGGACCATTCTATACAGGCTTATTCACATGGCAAAATGACAAAAAATGTGCTCAGAATAGACTGTCACTGCTAACTGAACACAAAGAACTTACTGTGAGGGCAGGTCATCATCAGTCAGTCCTTCTCATAAGTTCATCATCATTCCAGATGTACAGCATGTACTCTATACACTTTTGTTCTGCAGGTGAGCAGCAGCTGCCAGATGTATTCCTGGCATTAGGAACACTGAACAGAGCTCTTGTCCTTGTTCTTATCACATGGCTTATGTCTACCTGCTGTGCCTGTGCTGCAGTTTTACGTGCAATAGGTTCCTGCAGGGACAGAAGACACTTGCCTGTCTTTTTTTATGGAGATCCTCTGGCTGTATAACTGCTTCAAATACATATTTATGTGTGCATATACATTTATATAGATTATTATCAATCTCTTAGCCCTTTTCCTGAGATAATTTTTAATTTAAATTAATATTTTTATTTCTTGCTTTTGGATACTTACAGCTATCATCCATAAGGAGACCGCATATACTGAAACCAGAACTACTGTATTTTTTTACCTGAGATTAAAGACAATGTAGCGCCATAATGTAAATTATATCATTCTATGGCTTCTGCTTGGAGCCCTTCTACTGGACTATGAGGATGTCTTTCTACAGGTAAATCTTGCTTTTCATGATCCAAGGATGTGTGATGTGCAGGTTGCCGCTCAGTTGGATCCATATGTGTCCATATGTATCTCTTGTTTATCCTTGTCTCATCTTGATAGAAGCAAATTCAGGTATGTCAGGTATCTCAACATTTTGTGCCAATCAGTGTCTTGGAATTTCAGGACCATCAAGTTTCAGTAAGTAATTCAGCAGGGTTTGGTCTACCACTGTCCAAGATTTAGAATCTTGCAGAGGCAGCAGCTCTAAGCTGTCAGGTTCTCTATCATTCCCAGCAGTAGTCAGTGCTACCCAGAACACTGCACATGTTCTGCAGCTCTGGGGTTTGATACTAGGTCTTCTCCCTAGTAGCTGTGTCCTGGAAGACAATATTGTACCAGCCCCTTCTCTCAACACAACCCCCACAAGAACAACTTCAGCCGGAGGGCTGCTGTGCAGTATCTCACAGCTGAACAGCACAACTTGGCCACCCTGCCAAATCAAACTCTTCTCTTGCAACCATTTTTATGGGGTTTTAAATCCGATATGTAAAAGCACTGTCATGAAAAAAATAAACAAAACAAACAAACAAAAAACCCCACACAAATCCAGCCAACTCAGAAAACACAAAGGAAAACACATTACTGCTACGGACCTACAGAATATATTGCAAATTACATGGCCCAACCAACAAAAGAAGCAAAATGTGTAGAACAACTGGCTATTTTATTGCCATATGCTTTAATGCTCTACTACATTATAAAATATGTGAAATAACTGAACCAGATATTGTAGGTCTGTGTGTAGATGAAAGCAATATACTGGTGACATTTCTGTAATAATACAGGAATGGTGCCAGACTACTCTGTCAGCAGTCAACCTTAGTGCCTAATGCCTTTAACATCTCACCACTTACTGATCTCAGACTGAGTCTTGTTCCCGAGAAATCAGATTCTCATTCTTGGGGGCTTACATTTAGCTGTAACTTTTGATCCATGCTGTGAGGATTTCAGGTTTGTGAAATTCTATACTCTGGATACCAGCACACATTTTCTATGCAGAGATTGCTTTATTATGCAAAGCTTTCAAAGTTAATAGATGTATTAGTTCGATGTCTGCAAATGCTATGTCAACAAAGAGTTGGCATCAAATAAAAAATTGGCTGTGCAAAGGAGTTTGTCTACTGTCCTGGTTACAGAGAAAGGGGTAGAGTTTAGTACTCTGTGTGTGACTGAGTTGTTTATTCTACACCAAGCTGGGTGGTGTGGGGCTGTGGGTTTCAGCAGAAGAGACAGGGTGCCAGACCATGAGTGAGTCACCATGCCTCGCTCTCTCTAGTGAGGGGACTGTCACCATCAACCCCTGCAGACTCAGTTCCTCTGCTCCTCACCCGTTGTCCCCTCACTTTTCCTCCAGTGTAACTACAGACCTTTGGTGCTGAAAGGGACAGCAGCGTCACTCCCAGGTACAGTGCTGAAGGGACAGCTCTGAGACACGGCCGCACCCAGAAAGGCCCAGGTGGCACAGAGTCAGCACTGGAGCAGGAACGCTTCAGAGGCAGAAGTAGCAGCTCAAGCAACTGCACGGGTCTGAGCTCAGCGAAGTGGCTGCACGATGCCTACTCAGACCACCTTGCTTACAGGGGTTCCTTTGGTCTTGTCTTTCATTGTTTTAATGCTGGGAAGGAGGAAACATTAGCTGTGGGAGCTCCCCCACCATATTGCCTTTGTTTCACAAATAACACATGGGCAATGCAAGGAAATAGTCATCATATTGCCTTTTTTCCCCAAATACCACATGACACAGGGCATGGGAATGGTCTCCATATCGCCTCTGTCTGGGGAAACCACCCAGATGCATCCTACGGGGAGAATCCACCATCTTCTTCTCAGTGGAGAATACCTTCTCGGTATTAATGTTGCTGTTGTTACTGTGTGTGTCTTTTTCCATTGCTTTGTGGTTTCAGTAAATTGTTACTTCAAGCCCTAGTATTGCCTTTTTTAAATTTTGTCCCTTGCTTACTGAAAGTGTCAGGGAAAGGGAAGTGGCTTACTTGGAGTTTAATTCTTTGCTGATCTTAAAACCAGCACATCCACAGAATTAAAATCTGACTCAAGACATCCATGATTCAGTAGAAATTCCATTAGCTACAACTGCTAGGGAAAGATCATATATCACCAGCATGCTAAATTTTGCATTATCATATGTGCTGAATAATGTCAAGCTTCTTAGAGATAGACAAAAATCCTTTCTCCCAAGAGATATTCAAATTCTGATGAAGATACCACTTCAGAAACCATCAATAAAAAGCCAGTTTCCCAAGAGGAAAGAGCCCTGGGCAATGTTCATTTCGAAAAGGCCCTGCTCCAGATAACACTTTGACCCGTATTAGTTCTAGGGTTCCTCCTTCCTCATTGTGATTTTTTACCCCCTTCTCCCACTTTACATGTCTGGCAGCATGCTATCACACCCAGGGAACAGCTCAGCTCTGCAAGCAGACCCACAGAGGAATTCTCAGCTGCCCTTGTAACTCGGACATGCCTGGCAGGACCCTGCAGTTTCTACAAGTGTCAGGAATAAATATGGCAGCAAAAATACTATTTTAAGACTTCTGCAAGTAAAGTTTGGGGATTCTTAAAGAGGATTTATGAACACATTTTCCCATGTGTCCCTGTAGTTGTTTATGTTAAGACATGCAGGTTGTAGGTGCCACAGACCAGGCCAGCATGGTGTCTAGGCACATCTTCAGAATCAGCAGAACTTGTTCTTAAACATGACTTAACATGGAGAAGTTGTTACCTCATGCTTCCCAAAGTTGCATCAGCACTTAAGTCAGAGTACAGTTGGATTTATTAATGTTTTGTAGAGGAATGCAGAACACAGCCTGACAGAGCAAGGTATGAGGAAGCTCCCCAGATCCCCTCAGTTACCAGCTATAAAGCTAGCCATGAGCACGCTCCCACCTGCTATCCATTTACCTCCTGTTGCATTGTTCATACAGCTGGTCCAAGTGCCCCTAATCACAAGTTAAATTTACACCTTTGTCTGCCATTTCCTCACAGCCTAGGTCTTCACACCTGGGTGTGTTACACTGCGTGTGTGGTGTGAAATATTTCTCAGATTATGTGATAGAACTCTGTAGCCCAGATTGAAGCTGCTCCCATCAGGATGGTGGGATAAGTACAGTCACTTTCACAGAATCACATACAACAGTGAGTCACAGAATCACATCCTGACCATTTTACGGCCCACCGAGCAAGTTCCTGTGCTGCAAACTAGCAGGAATAACTGAATGTCACTGCCTGCTGGGCAGCCAGGAAAAGCTTTTTATCATGACACATGATGGAGAATGTGAGATTATGTCTTCTCAGTCTCTCTAGCCCACTCTCATTCTAGCTGTGAAGGAAAGGGAACCCTTGGGAAAGGATTTTCTTGGAGATGGGAGACAAACTATTTTTGGTTTTGCAGCTTTCAGGACTGTCTCAAGTAGCATCAATCAATCACAGAAAACTTAGCAACAGATTGAAAATCACTAATGGAACACTGCAGTTGATCCTCACTATTAGTAGCCAAGAATCATGCATAATGTAGCAGCTATTGTTAATTGCACAGGTACCCGATTATTTAAATAAATACATTTTGCAGATATTTAAAATGCATGGCAGGACAGTATAATAAACTGCATATTTATCAACGCCCTCTCTAAAGTGAATATGTTATGAGGCACTGTAGATTCTTTTTGGAAATGTATCAAAACAATTCAGAGCTCTATTATATCCATTCTATTTTAAGAATGTATTATATAACATGCCATTTTTAGTGGATGAAATACAGAATCTTTAAAGAGTGACATATACCCCAGAAGAAGTATGATGGAAAAAGATCAGAGGAAAAATGGGTTTTCTCCTTTTTTTTTCTCTTTCAGTTTACTGTCTCTGCTTTTGACAGTGCTGCAGGTGGTCAGCTTAATTATTTTCTCTTCTGTAGCTAGTCAGTCTGTCAGTTCCCATTCTTGTTTCAAAGGTCATAGCAGCAAAGGAGGGTGGGGGGAAAGGAAGGAAATTGAATAGGGCAAACCCAAAATCTGACAGAACTCTCAAAGGCAATAATGAACTTACATGTTAGATTCATATTTCTATTGGCAAAGTCCCCACAAGTGTCAAGAAATATAAAGCAAGGTATTTTTCCCTTATTATTGCCATAATAACATCACCGTATATAAATGAGTGGCAGAAACTAATTATTTTTTCAAACCCTGTACTAATGAGGAATTAATCAAGGTGTCAATGAGTTAGTCAAATTATGGAATGAATTAGATCTCACCCTTTATGTTGCATCAAATTCTAGCTGATTTAATAATTCTTTTGAAGTTCTTGTCTTGCTTTGCAGCCAAACAGATTTCTTGGACATGAGGTTTTTATTTCATGAGAAGATCTTTATATCATTAATAGGAGTATATCCCAATGAGAGCATGGTCTCTTGGTTGAGACCTCACTATGGGTGAACAGACTGTCTCATCAAAACACAAAAAGAAAAGTTTCAAATAGAACATTGACTAGAATAATTGATATTTGAGCACTTCAGGCTACTTTGAAGCACCCTTTCAAGAACTTCATTCCCATTATAACTAAAAAGAGACCAAGCCTTGGATGGTTCACAGTAGATCAGCCGACATATCATCATTAACCTAAAAGTTGTGTCCTCTTAAAGAAGGAAATTACGTGCTGTCAGAAAACACAATAAGAAAAAAAATTTCACAGCAAATCATATACGATCAATAACTGTTGTTTAGGCTAGCTCATGCACTCCCACTGATACATGCTTACCTAAACAGAAGACAATGAACTAAAGACAGTATAGTACGAGTATCAGTGAAGTTTGGGCAGAATTGACAGTCTTTTGTTGTCTCTTTTAAGAGGTATTTAGACACCAGGTATAGAACTATGATATGAGCAAATAATCATTCTTCCTTTCACCACAGAAATCCTAACATTGTTGGCCATCTCCAGGCAAATACGAAACACTGAAAGATCAGCTGCAAAATAAATTGTTCTTGGACTATGGATGTTTTCAGAGTTTATCAACTTTATTTCTCAGGTACTCTGTGAGCCTAATTTCTGCAAATTTATTCTTTTTAAAAGTGAGAGAAAAATGGTTAGCACTAGCAAGTTCAACAGTACTTTAGCTGGTCTGGATATTCATGTAGCAATTCAACAATGTTGACAGTAAATCTGCCAAAGTAGACCTAATCAACTGTTTCCAGAAACTTGTCAACATTATTTCTAAACTGAAGTACTTAGTGCAGTTTTGCGATTACATGAAATTGAGATATTGGATATTATCTAGTTTGGTTTGTGTAAAGAAATAAAGGAAAGTAATTGTTTAGTGTCACTTACTGTCCTAGTTTCAGCCAGGACCTTGGTGTCATTCAGTACTGCCTCACATCGTTGCCAGGGGCATGGGAAAGGGACTCTCTCTGGCTTCTGATAAGAAGAGCCTGGCTTCTGGTCAGAAAAACTGAATGTCAGGATTGTCCACCACTGTTCACCATCTTGAAGTCCTTATTGAGCATTTCACATGTAAATCACCTTCTCTTTTGTACACTTTTGTTATTAGTATTGTTGTCTATTTTCTTATCTCATTGCTATTTCCAGTAAATTGTTCTTTTCTCAACCCCTGATCTTTGCCTTTTGTGCCTCCAATTCTCCTTTCTGGCCACCCTCATAGGTGGGCCAAGGAGCAGAATGGAGGTGGAGAAAGGGGAGCAAGCAAGCAGCAGTGCCGTTGGGAGTCTTGGTGGGAGAACTAAATTGAAGCAGCAACTTGTGAAATTTCACCTAGGTACCCTGAGCTTTTTATCTACCTAAGTAAAAGACGGCCTCAGAGCCAACTGATCCTCAAAGATAAAGAATCAAGAAAGACCTCTGCCCCCATTAACAGAAGTTGCAGCCTAAGGGATAAGAGAAGAAACAGCCCATGTAGAGACAACAAAGAAAACCAGTGGAGATCAACACTCCACATGCTAATATGGTAATTGGACCGATTTCCCACAAGGGGTGGGAAACTTAGACTGTAAGGGTATAATGGCCCAGGGATTCTTCTTCAGAATCATATAGCTCAAGCTGTTCCTACACTGTATCACCCAAATAAGTCATCTTATTGTACTTAAAGACTGAGATTTTGCTACAAAATACTTAGGGTAGAGAAGCATCATTAACCACTTGCTTCTTTTAAAGATGAACAGGCCTAGTGCAATCATAGTCTTGGCATATATGAAGAATCAAAATGGCTTAAATTTAAACTGAAAAGTAATTTGGATAACACTAGTTATGTTTGTTCAAACAAATTCAGTCAATTCCTCTTCCATTTTATTCCCTATCTCATTTATGAGACATTAGAGACAGGATATAATTTATGATGATGCTCCATAAATGCAAAGGGAATGTAAAAGATGCTTGTTTAAATGTTAAGAGAGTCAGTCTGGAAGTCCTGAACAGCTAAAACCTATGTACTTGAGCAGCTTAAAAGTGTTGCCACAAGTCTACAGGATGACGGAGGAAAGAAAGCAGTTGCACAGGAGAGTGTTGAGAAATGGAACTGCTAATTCTTTTTTATCTACGTTATAGTTTTCTTTTTCTCTTGCTTTTTCCTGCTTCCTTTACTCCTTCTATCCCTTCTCCCTTCCTCACTGACTAGTGATTTCATGCTCTGTTTGCAAGGTCTTTCTGTGTCAGCCAACCACTTAGTGTCTATCTGTGCCAAAAGGAGAAAATGCAAATGTGAACAAGCCCACTCCAAGTTCAATGGCACTACATCTTTGCTGCCAGTGGACTGGAGAGTCTCAGTCCAGTTTGGTATTGACAGATCATCTATTAATCCACACTATTTAAGAGTTCCTTCATTCTACTACCACAACACCACAATCACTACCTTCCCTATCCCAAGGCAGCAATTAGCCTCATGTTTTGCCACTAAACCAATCAAGGAAGAAAAACAAAGCTGTAGGGCTAGAGTGACCAATCCCACATATCAGTGAGAGCAGTAATACTGAACAGCAGATGCAGCCAATAAAGACTGTTCACACAAACTGAAATTCATTCTTGTGATATAGCCAATAATAATGAATAGCAAACAAATTAATGAGATACAAGGTCTGGTTACAAAGCACAAACTAAAAGACTGAAACTGATCATATTAATTATTTGCAGCTAGGAGTTTCACCACATTTATGTAGTGAATGATTTAAAAAGAGCTTAATATAAACACACAAATCTCTTTTGCCCCAAGCCTGAAGAAAGTTCAACAAGTCCTGAACTACATCTTAAGCCAGTGTCTGAACCACTGACCCACCCAATATTCAGGGTTGTGTATCTCCAGTTAGTTTTTGTTATGGGAGAAATGTCAAAAGTTTCAACTGAATAAAAGGAAAAATTAAATCACATAAAACAGGAACCAGTTTTCATTCAATTTTTAAATTCCTTTTAAAATTTTTTGTACAGTGCATTGAGATCTGTGGATGAAATATCCTGAGTAAGAGTGAGATATGATTATTGGTGCCTCCTGATAGAAGAAATGTCTTTTATTAGGATTTTTTATGGTGAGTGGAATGACTGGGCTCATATTCAGACTATAAATCCTGGGAATTTCAGCATAAGAGTGCTAAATGAAAAAAAAATGTTAATATGAATATAGTGTTCCTTCTCCTGGTCTTAATGTCCTACTACTTCCACATTAATTTATATCTAGGAACTGATTAAGAAAAGACTTAGTGATAGCAGGAAGAGATTCCCAAGTATAGGTGCAGTACCAATGGCTCTGTTGTCATAAAACAAAAGGGTAGTGATTTCGCTGATAGATGATGTGGTTAGAGCTAGCTGTGGAGGACTAAATAAAGTACCCTTCCCTGTAGAGAACAGTTATTTCTGATACCACGTACACCATTCAATAACATCTTGAGATAGCAGTAATAATTTTTTTTCTCCAAGTTGCACATATCATATAAAGTGCTTACCTATATCCTTCCTAATATTTTTCCACGCTAGCCCAGGTGATGGAGACGTAGCAGCAAACATGTTGGATTTCTGAGCTCTGTTTGAAGTACTTTGCAGGTTAAGATCCAGAGATGCTGCTTATTGAGCAGAGGTGAGCTATCCTCACATGTCATATAATGTGCACATTCACCTCTCCCACCGCTCTAACTTGCTCTTAGTTCACTGAGGGAAAATTAGTGATACAGCTACTTGAGCTGGCTCATAGAAAAATCAAGGAGGGCATAACAAAACCCCTTTCAATTACAGGTGTGTTATGTCTCTCAATTTAGCACTCAAATTACTGGTAGCTGAGCTAGAAGAGATGGAACAATTTAGCCTAAGGAGCAGTAAAAAGGGAAAACAGATCCCAAAAATCCAGAGATCCTACAAAGTTTTGTTGTTGTTTTTCCTTCACAATGCAGCTGTAGTACTCCTGGATCTAGATCAGCTCTCTCTAATGACTACTTGATGGAAGAAGCCATGTAGGGAGCTGGCATCTGCTTGAGATATGGCAACACTGTCCTCATATGAAACCCATTGGCCCAATCATACCAGGTCAGCACAATCTGAGGGGTGGAAGTTTGTAGACTGATGCCTACCCAAAACCAGCACCCAGATGAAAGAAATTAAATATCATCCCAAATCTATAGACATGAAGTACTATATAGCACATTACACCTTGAGAAAACACCAAGAGCCTTTACTTGGAGGGGTAGAACATGGGGGAGAGAGGAATTCAGTATGAAGATGAAGTTAAGCCTATATTTGAAACTATTAAGATGGTGACTGAAAAGTTGAGGCTTGTTATAAGGTACCCAGAACTGGCTAAACTGTGATCTGTCTGGTTCACTGGCTACGTCTTTTTTAATTGCATTACTGCACTTGAAGAGTGGGAATTTTGCTGGCTATATGGGAGAGGTGCCAAATGAATTTGTAAATCTACATAAACAATGTGGAAGCTATGTTATTATTCTTAGGAAAAATAATAGGAATAATAATAATAGGTAGATATGTTCAATCGACTATAGCTCCAGAAGTGTTCCTTGCAGCTTTCTTGGTAAGATTTCACATTCAAAATTTTCTATTTACCAACAATTATTCTAGGGCTTATATTTTATATTGTCCCTTTTCCCTGTCAACTTAACATAAACCTATTAAAATTATTTCAGACTAACATCTATCTGTGCTAGTGATAGTCTGTCAACTTCTAGCTTGAGGTGCATTATGAATCAAAAGCATAAAGAAAAGAAAAAAGATAAAGAGCAAACACCATAGGCACAGTGGTAAATCTGCCTGGTTTTATGTAAGATAGATATTAATTTCACTTCAAGCACTAAGATGAAACAAATAGAACTATCATGCATTACAATATTGGGAAACTCAGAATTTTACTCCAGCCAATTTCATGGAAATGTGCTGCATGTTTTTTATGTATTTGTATTTAAGTTCCCCCAATAAATCAGACAAACTAAAACACTAAGTGAAATTCAGCCTCAAACAAGATCAAGTCTAGCAAAAATATTGTGTTTTCAATGAGCTTTGAATCCCAAATATTGTGTTTTCAATGAGCTTTGAATCCCAAATACAATTTAACTCAAATTCACCTATCTTGACTCACTTTCTCTAGCTTGATCCACATGTTTATGCATCAAAACCACAATATATGACAGTAGGCTGGGAAATCTTGTCAGTGAGCTGGAAACCATTATAAAACAAATCCTGTCTGTGTAAGTGGACTATGAGGTCAAACTGGTCTACTGTGCAAACAAAAATTGCTAGTGATTTTGGCTGTCTTCACTATGGTTACATAATACCAATCATTGAGTATCTCAATTACATACAGAGATCTAATCACTAGATTAGATGTGATACATAATCTAAACATGAGTATCTGAAAATCTGGCCTTTTCAAAGAATCTTAAGATAATATCTCAATTTTAAGATGCTTAAAGTCAACAATCATCTTTGAAAACATTGCAATGTGTTTTATGTTACAGGGAAAGCTTACTAAAATGAGAAGCTCATGTTTAAATTATTCATTCAGTGAGTGTGTGATTCTAGATACCACAATAACCATATATTTTCAGGTAGCATTAGCATGCTAATGAATCCTGTCCATCACTGTTTGTGAATTGCTAATGCATTCTTAATATCTGATAAACCAGAACCTTAGGGTGCAAAGTTCTATTAACATGCTAATGCATCTTGTCCCTGCTTGATTTAGAATTAGAAAGAGTAGAGTTTAGCCAATACAAGGCCATTTTTCATTTTACCAAAGCCATTAGCACTGAGAAAAGTGAGAGATTCTGTCTGCCAATCAACATTTCTTATAAACTAAGAGGTAAATAAAAATACTGCCTGTAGAGCAGGGAAAAGTCAAACCACCATAGCATCTAACTGTCTTTAGAAGCCCCAAGAATTACTTGTATTTAGCATGTTAATCTGGAAATTTGGCACCTGGCCCTGTGTTTCATGGCCCAAAAATCTCAATTATTCTGAGCATCTTAAAACTTCTGTATGATGAATTTAAAAAGGAGTAATGATGTATCTGTTTCAAACTCTGAACTTTCCTTAGCAAATGTTACTCCACCCACAGAATTTGCCTTGAGTGTGATGTCTTCACTCTCCTCAAATTTTCTGGAAGATATAAAGGACTGTTTCTTTCCACTCATTTGAAGGTGAGTTACTCCCTGAAATGAGTGAAGCTACAGTTGTTTAAAAACAAGACCAATTCTATTTAAAATCAGGCAGTTGATGAAGAATGCAGTTGCACAGACCATATTTTCTAGTATTTTACAGGGGGAAGAAGGAGTGTCAACACCTTGCTCCATACGCATAAGTGGGAAGACAAAGGAGGAGTAAAGTATTTTCAACAAATTACAGATTTGGCTTTGTGAAGGGAAACGGGACAGCAGCAACACTGTTCACCAGCTGCCATGTTAATTAGGGGTCGTGATAGCCTCTGAGAAGTCTTGATGAGCACTGAAAAGCTGTCTGGTTTTGGCAGTGCATACAGCAAAGAGGTCAAAACTCACGGGGCTAGTGTGGCCCAATTTCTTCCTGACAAGAGAATTTGTCCTTTCATATACATCCCCTGGGCAAAGAGAGAGACTCACTACACAGCAAGGATTAGAGGAGGATCCGTCCCTGGTGCTGGAGATGCACAAAACAGCAAGGCTATTTACACAGCCTTGCTTATTCTATAAATCCATTCAAAGAGCCAGCTGCACTCCTGTTTTGGAATTTGTAAGGAGTGCCTTGATGAAAATGTTTTGTATATTAAGTAATGATTATAATGTTCTCTTCTCATGCGACACATTTGTCTTGTCCCAGTCTTTAACAGAAAACACTGGGGAATGTTTTGGTGGCTTGAGTTATGAATCAGCATAGACCAAAAAGTAGAAAGACACTCTCAGTCAAACCTAAATAAAAGCAAAATTCCTTTTTATTTCTATTTGTAATTCTCTTGTGAGCAGTTTCTCAAGAGCAGTTGAGTATTACCAGGACTTTTGCCATTCAGATTTTCTTGGCTTCAACACTAAAATCCAGAAATACTTGACAAACAGATATTTTGCACTTTTTATTTGCAGAATTTTTACCTTTCACAGAACTATTATGTTACCTAAATCATCAGAAAAATATGCATACATTATCTTTCTTCACTTACAGTGTTCAAGAAATGACCAATAATTTAAAAATTCACAGATTGGATAAAATTAACAAACCAGTGAAATTTGTAATAGGCTAGTGGATAATTCCTAAACAGAAAAGGTGACATTGATATCAATTATTCATTGGAAATTATTTGCTTAACTGTACTGCAGTCAAATTTCTACTCAGCCTCAGAAAGAAACCATTATGCATTCATTCTTGTTTGCATCCTAATTAGTTTTTAAAGCTAGCTTAGAGATGCAATATGCCACTACATCATTTAGCTTGGTGTAACTTAATAGACATGTGAAAGACAATTGGATATGTTGAGATCATGACAGATGTTGCAATAGTATTAGCTCAATATCAATATCATATCAAGATACCAGATAAAAAGAGAACTGGTAATTTACAGGATATAGGAGGAAGAAATCACTGTCTCCTTTTAAACAGAAAATAAGTTTGAACTTCTAGGATCCAGTCACTGAACCTTATAAAATGGCTGTACAGGGGAGCACATATTCTCAGCTCTGCATTTGCTTCCTTCTCAGATAAGCAAGGAGCACAGGCTCAAGCACACCTGAGCTGTGTTATTAGACTGACAATATCCAATTAAACTTAGAGTGCAGGGGAAAAATTTCAAGTTATTTTATCATTAGAAAGCCTCAAAGCTTATAGATGAGTATCTTGCATATTCAAGTGACAGACACAAAATGGGAGAATTGATAGCAACAAACACTGTGACTAAAATATAACAGAGTATATATATTGTTTGTAAAGCAGCACATATTCCTAGCCATCTGTCATACTGCACACCTGACCTACCATAAAAAGGTTTCCTACAGTTGCTCATTCTTACTGTCTTATCATAAGCTTCAGAGACCTGGTACTTGTCCAGAGAGCCTTAATCCCCAGAGATTTGTGATGATGTGGGAGGCTCAAGTGAAAGAAAAAGATGCGTTTTGTAGTAGAAGAGCAAATCTTGAAAACAAACATTTTAAAAAAGCTCAAACAACAGCAGTAAAAAAAATTTTTAAAACGCAGCACATTGTTTTAAATAGCACAAGAATATCTATAAAACCAAATGCTTGACTCATCTCACCTGTCTTCCACACATCCTACAGAGTTATACTTCCTAAGGTCTCCAAGGCAGGAACAATTTATGCATGGATATCGTGCTGCATCGTGTATTTAAGTAAAATTGTAGCTAATTCTTTCAATGGATGACAGGAAAAATATAGTCCATGAAGCATATGCAAGACCAAGTCCTTCAGTCATCCAAATGAGGGACCCAGCCAAGGTTAGCAGTAGATCTCCTCCAGGACCTGGCCTTGGATTTCCTTCCATAGAAACCAGAAGGAGAGGATGATGCACACATACATCTCACCCCAGCTCAGAATCGAGATGCAACAGGGGTATCTGCCTGGACAAGGGAAGTGGAGACTTACCCAGAAACTCACAGTTTGGAAATATCTTACTGAACCCAGAGAATTTAATGCTTAATGCAGTGTTGAAATCTGTGGTGAGGAATCTAAAGTTTGTCCTTCCCTATTTAATATCTGAATGCATTCATACACTGACTGTACATACTGATAGAGAGATATATACAAACAAAAAATCTAAAATGAAGGTAACCTTTTCTTGTGTTCTTCATATCCTACACTAGCTCTGTATTTCATATGAGTCCCACACCAAATAAGTATTCTTGCCTGTGAAATGATACTACATGGTTCTAAATTACTGCTGGTTTTCTATGCTCATTCCTTTCTAGTGTTAAACATCTCTCATTTAGATGGGGTTTTGTAATTTTCCTGTTTGCCTGGTTCTTAGTATGAAATTTCTTTTCACTAACAATTAAATTGCAGAACATTTTGTATTTTCAATGAAGATTTAAACCCTCATTACTCTGTTTTTTATCAAAATAGCAATTTCAAATAAATTAAGGTACTTTGTTCATTGATTCATTATACAACTAATTTCTTTTCATATTCTGCACACATCCTGATGAAAGATTAACAAGCATGTACCACGCATACACTAGGGTGGAGGGAGAACATTTCTCCTTCAAATTAGTATACTGAAATATTAATATAAACAACGCAGGAATGGTTGTAAAACATTTTCAGTAAGGTATTATAATGTCTGAGTGACAAGGAATGATTTTGCATTGCACGCAAAGTATAAGACACTCAAAGTCTAGAGAAATTGACTGGAAGTCTTTTTTACATCAACAATACAGTTATTTACCTTTTAACTCCAATTTTTGATACAGTTTCATTCAATTTTCCAGTATTATTACATAGTTTCTGATAAAAGATGAAAATCTTAGCATTTTCAAATACTCTTTTTTCAAAATACATTCAATTGCTGCAGACATGGTTTCTGTTTTATTCCCTTAGTATTCTTTTGTGGTATTGACAACACTATCATAAGATGTGATAGTCTAAACTTGAATATTTCCTAACTTTTCTTTCAGTAACCACAGTAAGGAAGTTGTTTTGATACAGGACACATGAAGTAGAATATTTTTATCAGTTCACTTGTTTCAGATCCAGCCTTTGAAAAGAAAACTCATAAAAGCAGGAGTGGAGAAGTCAAACCAGAAATTAAATGCCCTTTCATCTCCCAAGAACTGAAAAAATAAGGAAACAGTGGTTGGGTTGTAGCAGTCATATTGGAAGAATACAACCTAGGCAAGCTTTGTAGATAAGGTAATATCTTCTACCAGATCAATTGAATTTCTTAAGGGCTGATCCTGTCAACTGTTAGGAATTTTAGGAAAAAAAGAGCTGAACTATAAGATCACTGGAAATGTTTAATTTCTCTAGCGGTTATAGAGTTTGACAACTGTGTAGTTTATATATTATAAAATACTTCAACTGTAGATTCCTACTGAGACTTTGGTCAGATTCCCAGATGCTTTTGAGCTTTTGATCTGAAATTTTATTCTATACTTTCAAAAAATGTAATTTTCAGGAAAGGATCTAATTTAAGCACCATGATTCAGGCTGAAATAATTCAGGTTTTGGTAAAGAAACCTAAACATCCTCCTTTTTTGACAGCTTAACTTTCATTATAGCAATGTAATAACACATCCCCTCTGAAGTTTAATTCTTTAAACTCAGGATTTGATAAAGAAACACCAGACACATTTTCACTGTGATCTGCTAAAGGCTTTCATTTTCTCTCCTGTACTAATACCCAGCTAGGATGGAGTTAATTCCTGTTTCAACTATTGCAGTGTTTGTTTCCATCACTGTTAATAAAACTGTGAGAACAATGCTATACAGCTCAGTGGCTTTAGAGGATGCAGGGGATATTCTTTCTGTAACAGCCAAAAGGAGGTCATTTATAGCTATAAATGTCTCTGAAGTAGATCATAACTTTACAATAGAGGGGGCAGACGTTTTCAACATGTCAAAAACTAAAATTTTCATGGACTTCAGTGTATAATAAACTAGGGCAAGATATCTCACATACTCTCAGAACTAAATAATCCCTTTTATTCTTAGCTTCTCAGGTTCAAAGTCCTTCCAATGAAAAGCCTAACAATTGTTTTCTCTTTTGGCTCTAGAAAGAAACAGCGAGTCACACCCTGAACCTGTGTAAATTTCAGTGTAATTTCTTGCCAAACTTGATTTTCTACCATTTTAAGATGTATTGTTGGCATGCAGAAAGGACAGAGAGAAATATGGACAAGTTTTCTAAATGGAAGCACAGCGTTAAGGAATGCAAGAAAAAATTCCAGCTAATATAATTTTGCTTATTCTTATATCTCCCGCTAATATTTATTTTTTCTTTAGTTTATCTACTCAAGAAATACTGCCCACCCAGCTCACAGCCTTTTTCCTCACTGGAGTAAGTAACATGTAGTTACTAATTTGATATCATTTACTTGTTGAAGCTCCTTCAGTGTATCTTGAAGCCCAATGAAGATTTCTATTGACAATGGTAGTCACTAGATTGATATGATCAGAGAGAAGAGAGAAGACATTTCACACAAACTACTGTAATACCTGAAAATTAAGATATCCAGAAATTGGACTGTTTCAAAGTCCTGATCAATGTTCTTCATTCCTATGGCTGTGGCTAACATGGAGGGAAAAGTGGCTTTCAGAGCTGAAGACAGGGAGCTAAGAAAAGTAAAAATTGTCATGACTGACAAAAAAAGTCAGGATAAAAATAGACAGCTACTGAAGAGAAACATGTTCTTGCTTTTCAGAGTATTTTAAAACCTCAAGAAATGACACACTTGTTCACTGCTGCAGAAATTGTGTCCATGTTTGAGGACCATAATGATAGTCCATGTGTGAATTCTGCATTTTTTACAATAGAAGTTACCTTTTATAACTGATTTTTACAGTACCCAAAAAATTTGTCTTCTTCTATAAACTACAAGAAAAGCAATGAGGGAACTCTTTATAATAAAGTACATCTTAAATTTTTTTCCTGCTTAAGTGTTTTCCAATAAAATATTTTAATCAACTGTAGTGCCTTTTCAAGCTTACCAAACACAGTAACTGCAGTAGAAGTAACAATGCAGGTCAACATAGATCATTCATGTATAATTTATGTTAATTGTTCCTTTAAAAGGGAATGTTTTTACCTAAAAAAAAAAAATAAAAATGAAGAACTTTTCACTTATTTCCACAGTATTTTTCTCTATACAAAACAAGAAATGAGCCAATATTATCAGGTGAACAGTTGTGGTAGCATCTGAAAGGACCAGTCAACGGCCAATTAAATTGGGGAAATCATGGTGAAGCAGAAAATATTTGAAAATATATTTGTTTGTATTATATATCTCACTTCAAGGGACTGAAAGGAAGGTGGGAATAGGAAGCTGCTTAGATGATTTCCTATTCTTTAGCAATGCAATATTCCTTTCTATAAAAGGACAACTGTACAAGGCTATAGATACCATATACCCTTACTTTAAGGGGATCTTTGACATGATTTTGCATAATACAAAGCAGCAGGGTATAAATGGAATTACTAGGAGACACATGCAAAGCAATAGTTGTCAACTCTCAAACCAGAAAGACTCAAGGGCATCTGTGTTTTCTGGGTTTTGAAAAAGTCAAGTAATTGCTATTAAGTAGTTGGATGAAACTAAGTATACGTTTAGAAGATGACATCCAAAAGGATGTTCTATGCATCTGGAAAAGTCAAGGGCTGCAGTTAGGAACAACTGTAAAAAACTGAAGAAATGTACGGAAAAGCAATATACAACTCAGTGTTCTGCAGAACAAGGTCTGGATTATGACTTCATGTTGGGATGCACAAACAAGTATTCTGTTACTATGTTGCAAACAATAATCTTTCCAGTCTTCAGGCTCCAGAAAGAGAATTTTGTTTAATTTTTACCACTGCCCCCAAGAAAGATTTAAAAGACTAGACAGAGCCTAGAAGAGTTCAAGGAGATAATGATCAGATTAGGAGACTTAAACTGTTAGGAAATAAATTATAGGACAACTTTTTAGTTTAGAAAAGGAAAAGCTAAAAGACAATGTAATATGTCCAGGTATATAAAACATGCATGCAGATAACTTTTCAAATTAAGGAGAGAAACCTATTTTTATGCTCTAAATTAGCAATAAGGAAAAAAGTTTCACCAAATTTAATTATTAGGTTAATCTTTATAGAGGTAAGTATAGAAAACAAAATGCTAGAATAGGTTGCATAGGGGAAACTGTGCAATCACTATAGTTGAAGCCTTTTTAGTCTTCAGACCACCTTTATCTACATGCTTGTACAGAGTCTTACAAAAACCAGCCTCATTTGCAGAAAAAAATTGCAGCTGCTCCATCAGTAAAGGTAAACACTGATGGATGCCAAGGGAAAAATAAAGCATGTGACTGGGAAGGGTGTGTGAGCTGAACAACCATCTCCTGACAGTTTAGTTTAATGATAAGTGTTTTTACATCACTGGGAGATATGAAACCATGTGTGTGTCTCTGGTAGTTCATGGATTAAATGGACTGTGTGCTTCTCCAACTGCTAAGGATTCCAACAAGAAAAGGCCATTGTGGGAAGTTCAGCAACATACATTAGTGAGAGGAAGTAAGGTTTCTGGTTTTTACCTGAGGTGGCACTTACGTATAAGTTTAACAGGTTTGAAATCATAGTTTGTTCTCAATAAGGAGATACTTCTAGAGAAGCAAGTTTTTTCTAAAGTCCATCCCATATAATCTTTTTAAGCCAGAAGTAAAATGGCAGGCATTAATTGGCTTGGTAGATCTCAAAAATTTGAACTGTTCTCTGTCCCACCACTTCTTCCTTCTTCCTCAAAATTAAAAAAAGCTCTAAGTTTGGGATCTCTGCCACTCATTTCCTTCTCCATTTCCTTGTTTGCTCCTCCAGCTGTACAATGCATTAAATCACCTAAATTATGGGAGGCTACTTGCACAAAATTATATTCAGGTTGTAATTTGATTCACTGGGTTTAGCCACAAAAACCAAGGCAAGCCATGCTTCCAGAAGCTGAGTGAGAGGACTGTGAATTGAATGCTGGAATTATTAGGGGAAATACCAAATTATGCTTCACAGAAACAGTTAGATCAATTACTTGTAAAAGTCCCTCCTGGTCTCTCCCTGCTAATTTTTTTGAGCAGCTGTTGCACTCACAACCCCAGCTGTCATATCCCAGAAGCAAAATCAGAACTAGTCAGAACTATTTTTCTGCTTTATTTCTTTGTACAACACATTGTCTTCGCTATCATTGACTTTTTAATGGAATATGCTAAATGATTTTCTGGGCCATTGACTTCCCATTGCATAGGTCAGAGGGACATGCTGGTAGTTTAATACCTCATGCAAATCTCCTGTTCCATTTTTTTCTTCTACTGACCGTCATACTACAGTGTTGTGAAACATCAATAGGCTCCTCTCATTTGAAAAGCCACATGGCAGAAGCAACATGGCAGGAAGCAGTAAAAATTGCAAACTACAAGCCAAAAAGTAATCCAGCTCTACCTCTATACATACAGAAATAATTTACTTGATTCTTTATCCCTTTACATTTGTCGTGTAGAATCATGGAAAGGTTTGAGTTGGAAAGGACCTTTAAAGGCCAACTAGTCCAACCCCCTGCCATTAACAGGGATATGTTCAGCTAGATCAGGCTCAGAGCCCCATCCAACCTCTCCTTGAATGTTTCAAGAAATGGGGCATCCACCACCTCTCTGGGCAACCTGTGCCAATGTTTGATGACCTTTGTTGTAAAAAATTTCTTCCTTGTATCTAGTCTGAATCTGTAAAGCCTGATGATTGAGCTTCATGAAAAAAAGAAACCTGTGACAATTTGGCTAATTAAATGAAAATTACATCTTTAGTAGAAAAGATCGTGGTATCTTTTCAGTTTGAAAAATCAAGGTCAATTTGTAGTTGCTAGACATGCAGCCCAGTCTTCACCTTTTTATTATACCATTTACTATGAATAAGCAATGCTAATAGACTTTCCATTTCCTGAAAAATTTTCTAGACTTTGAAAATGATGATTATTACAACAGAAATTTTGCTTTGCAGGAACAAATCATAGACAGTGAAAGCTGTAGGATGATGACAGCTTGACTGTAGATCGTGTTTCACAACTACCTCTACTCCCCCAAAACACCATCTATCTGCAGGTATTTTAAAATCCTGAGAGGAATCCCAGAAGCCCATTCTGAGGACAGACTCTTTTGCTACCTTCTGAAAGTAAAAGCATGTGAAATGCAGGAGCTTCTGAGAGAAAAAAAAAATAAGCATAAAAATGATGAGAAGATAAGCTCCAAATAGAACACCCAAAATCTATATGAGTAGTTCACAAACCAAGAACATGTAGAAGCACTATCACATACTAAGAGATATTAATGCAAAAGGACTTTATAAATGAGGCATTTAGATATAGTCAAAGATTACGATAGAGGTAGTCAGGATTACAAACCTAGATTTCCAAACAAGACTTAAAAGCTGGAAGTTTTCCATCAAAAGCAGTAGTAGAGAAGGGTCATCTGAGAGTAACTTTCCTAAAGAAAATTTGAGATATGTTCCTCTGAGACAGGAACGATAAATCTAAAAAGCGTTGCGGATTTTGCAACTGTGTACAAAAACTAATCTAATGGTCATCTGTCTTGGACTGTAGCAACAGAGTGAAAATAAATAGAAAATCTGTGACTCATTGTCAGGAATTGGGGTACTTTTTTCTGAAGTGACAACTTGCAGGAACACACATGAATAACTCATAAAACAGTTAATGTAGCAAGGCCAAAATAACAGCATGCTCATCTCACTACAAACAGTAAACACGGATAGACAATACAACACTTGAGAGAGCTTAAATAGACACTCCAGTCTGAAAGGCCAGAGTTTATCTTTAGAAATATTTCTAGAGGGCATAATCTGAGCTCAGATCTTAAAATCCAAATGGTCTCTTCCTTAAGGGCACAGCTGAGGGAGGAGACATTTTCAAACCTGAGCTTCAATAGGAATAGCAGCTAGTTGTATGGTCTTCTCTAACTCTCTTTTCAACTACTAAGATGAAACAGAAACCAGCAAGTGAATGAGTGTGTCATAGCAGCCAATTCTGCAACTATTGATTGCTAAAGACAGAACACACCTTTCTTCCTCTGGCCTGATGTCTTTCTACAGGAGATTTTACTATCTAAAGGCTACAGGCTTGGTCTAGCCAGAGTTTATCAAACAGTTGAAAGTCCAATTTAAAGAAAAGGAAACACAAACCTCCACAAAGTCACTAATCTTCCTATAAAAACACCTTAGCATGGCAAGAAAAGGAGCTATTGAAAACATTTGTATTGTACATATGAATACAACAGGAGTTTTATGCTTATTTTTCCTTTTTTATGGTAACTGCTCTTGGACCAAGAACTAAGAAAGACAATTATTTAGCACTAAATAGTAAAATTGTTATTTAATGTTATTTTATTGTTGAAAAGGAGAATGTTGAGAGTAAAATAAATGGATTCTAATACACACAATTCTGATGAGCTTTATAGTATAGTTTCGATTCTGGAAAAATATCATATTTTAGATAATGTGACAATTTCTCATTCATCTTATTGGCTTTAGTTATTGTTGTTTCAGGGCTCTTTACTAGAGGCAGTTTTTTGTTAATGGGGGAAATATGTTCATAATTATTAGTAGTATTGATCCAGTAGGTCAAAGAGTTTCTGCTTCCACATACTTGAAAGAATAATAAAGAGCTATATAAGCTCAGACAAGCTGTTATTCTCGTGACTGCTCTTCAAAGTAAGTATATCCCATAGAGGCTGCAGACTTTGCTACACACATAAATTTTAATGAACCCTCTCATACTCATACTGGTTAGTGTTTGGTAATAAAAATCCATATACAGCAGGACTGTTCACAAGGGGAAAATGAGGTTTAAGGGAGGAGTTAGACACCCTTAAGTTAACCCTGCACAGGCAAATCAACCTTTAGGAGAAAGCTGTAAGAAAAAGGGAGGCTTTCCTGCCTTTCATCAGAGGCTAGGCATCAGGCAGGCTAAAGAGAGATCCACCAAGCCTCTTTTAGGTTCGTGAAATAAAGGCATGTTAGTAAACAAGACCTCCCATGGTAGCTCTGGTCGTGGCTCTATTCCAGGGTAATCACAGTAGGGAGTATATTAAGTATTTTCTTTCTATGGATAGAAAAGTTGTATTATATCTCAGAGGACAGGAAAAATCACATTGCCTCTAAGAAATTTTAAGAATTTGCTAATAAACATTTCAGAGTTGTCATTAAGAAAAATACCACCACATTTGACTTTCTTTTTGTGCTGAGAGACATCTTGTTTGTAACAACTGAAACCAGCTTCTTCTGTTTAATTCATGAAATAGCTTAAACAGCATCTGCCATCTGGACCAAAATTAGATCCCTATGGAAATGGCCTATTATAATCTTAAATCACTATTTCTGTCCTATTTAAGGAGAACGTTGCCATATTACTTGCCTGTAGTAACATTACTGAATCTTTAGAGTAGGTACAAAGACAATTTAAAAGCTTCTAAAGGATAATCATTATATAAGCAAAGCAAAATATGACCAGAACACTGTCTTCTCTTATGTCAGCAAAGTTTTAAAGGATAGAATTTCATTTACAGTCAAAGAAATCAAATTGTGTTTTCACCAGCTGCAAAGTTTTAGCTACAGGAATTTCCATTGTTATCTGAAGTCCTCAAATCAAAGTAGATTGTATTTGAGATGACTGCTCACTGTTTCTTTCTTTTTTTTTTTCACTCTAATTTTGATTTTGCAGAAGAGCTGTTGTAAGCTAGTATCAGACACTGGCCTCTTTGTCTCACCGAGGTCTATATTCTCCATTCAGCATTCATTTTCTTACAGTAAAATAACTCAGATGAAGCCAATGTTTCAAACTAGAGTCCATGACCTGCCCTTGCTCAGAGGAGTATCTCAACTCACAGGACAGAAGGCTTACTAATAAGTGTCTGTACAAAAGGACCTTATGTCTGTATTGCCAGTGAAAAACAAAAATAATATGGCTGTATATAAACACAGGTGTAAAGGAAGCATGAAAATAATCCATCCTTGCTTCTACATTCAAATGGATTGTACTATACACATGCTTTATTTACAGATGGATTACTGTAAATATCCTTATTAGAAGCCTCTAGCTATTGTTTCGTTTGTTAGAAAATAGAAATATTAAACAATCCAATGAGTTCTGAAATTAATAATTCAGAGAAAGAAAGAGAAGAAATCTTTTATTCTTGTTCATTCCACTTACACTCAATTCAGCAAAAGCTATGTTGAGAGCAGCTTCCTCCCCTTTCTGTGCATTGCCACTTTCATTGGGTGGTGCATGAAAGAAGCAGAACCCAAGGTAAACACACCCCATCCTCTCCAGTCACAACCAACATAGTGAGGAGAGGTGGTTTAGTGGGAAAATAGTAAAGATTGAGCTGTTTATGTTAGTGAGCAATATTACCCATGTCATTTACTGTTACAGCAGTGTGAAACCTAATCTTTACCACAGGAAATAAGATTTTTAGCCTAGGACAATGCAGGCATATCTAAAATGTCTCCAAAGTAAGTGCCTCAGGAAAAAGATTAGGTATTTGAAGGATTTAATAACAGAGATCATGTGGAGAGTTTGAAAACCCTTGTCAGTCTTTTCTATAAAAGATGAAAACATCTGGGACAAATACAACAGACAAAGTCAGAGAATCTTGCACAGGAGAAACATGGTGGATCAGCTTGCTGAGAGCTGCAAAAAGGGCTGAAAGCATCCTTTTCTCAAACTGCATGTGAATAAGGAAAATGTACCAGACTTACTAAAGAGAATTTGAAAAGAGACTGGGCCTGGGTAGGCAGAAATACCTTGTTTATGCACCAGCTCATAAAAGATAGCCTAGAAATAATTCAGATACAAATGGGGTTTTGACCTTGCAATGGAGCTCTGGAAATATCAGAGAGCAATTGGATGGCTGGTGTAGAGGTGGTGTGGCAGAGAGGAAGGAAGGAATGATTGAATGTAAAATAATATAAACCACATATTTTCATCAATGCCTTGTTTCATAACACAGGGATCCACTTCCCAAACTCCGAGACAGTTCAGTATCTGGACCAAGCACTGCTTTATTCTCTTAAATTCATGCCTGATATTCATAAGGATTTAAGTTATATGATACCTTTCCACCTTTTCAGTGATCAATGGATTTTCCTCCATTTTAACAACCTAAAACATTACAGAAATATGTATTTAGGCTAAAATAAAAACAGCTACTTTCTAGCCTAATAGCCAACTTACTAAGATTCTTTTAGACAATGAAATGTCCCATCCCTTTCCTACAGAAATTGGACATTAAATGACAAGACAGAAAAACTTAATATTTAAATTTGATCATTTTAATGCAACAAAAAATAAGTGACTAGGAAAAAAAAAGCATTGCACTATGAAACACCAGGAAAAAATCATTTCAGGATTTGAGTTTTTCCCCTTTGCTGGCCATGTATAGGAAGGATTGCTGTGGAGCTATGCTCAGCCTGTGGGTTTTCAGCAAGGCTCTTCATCCAAGGCCTTAAAATAGGCCTTTAGGCATTTTGACTTGCTGTGGGATATAAACATTGACTTCTCAGTCAATGTTTAATTGACTGAATTTCAATATTATGCCTAATACTTCAATATTTTTCACATTAGGTTTTCTTCCCCTAGAAGAAATTTCTATTTTGGGATTAGGTGAAACCTCAAAGAAAGTATAGGTAAGACAGCCCATTTTCACTTACCACAGATATCAGCAAAAGTTAAACTCCTTTTTAGAGGTTAGTAGGAACAACTGACTACAGCAGAAACACTGCACAGGTTGTATGGAAGCACAGGTACCTGTGGTGCAGATTACAAATGCTGATGCACAGGTGTGTGCTTGTGTCTGTGGCAAGAGAATCACTGATGATGTGACTATGATGAAAGCCATCAGAGGTTTTTGGGCACTCTGCTGAAAGACAAAAGACTTAGGGCTGGAAGTAAAAGAGTTAACTAGAGGTGTATTCATGCTTGACTATGGAAATCACAGACGTTATGAGGGCAATTACCTCAGAGCAGGAGAACCTGCTGATGACTAATTATTTCTGTGTAAAAGAAAACAGAGAAAAACCACTCAAGATGCCATATGGCTGCTGATTTCTCTTAGGTGTAAGGATATATAGAATATGAGGCAAGGAAGTGCAAAAAGACTATGAACATCCAGCACCTGCAAGCAAAGCAATGATGGAAAACAGAAGCAGGTACAAGAAAGAATCAAAGTACAAAACAAAGAGGAAACCTTTCCACTTTCCACACCCCATAGTTTTTCCATTTCTTACCCCTTTGTAATCACATATTCCCCCCCACTTTATGCAGGAAGCTACTTTAGTTATTAAAATACAGCTTTGGAAAGTGAGATTCAAAATAAGAACCATCTCTGTCAAACACAGAGCATGCAGAAAAGTCCCTCTCCCAGAACATAAATATGTGTACTTTCTCATAAATATATTATGCTTTAATTTAAAAACTGGGAATGTTGCAAAAAGCAACATGGAAGTCACTTTTCCAACTACAGCAAGGCATAAAGGAGTAACTGAAAAAGGTGTACATATAAATTAAATTTTGTATACATAAATTGTGTAATATGTTTAATATGCAATCCTCATTTTGGTGGGTAAACAATACTTTGTTTTAAGTCTTCTTACCACAAAAGTACATTATTAGCAGGTATCAACTAAAAATAAATACTCCAGAAAGAATATAAACTATATCAGATTATTGGTAATAATTTGCATCTTTTAGAATTCTCATTCATTTTTTTATCAATTTTTTCTTGATACATCAGCTTAATCCACTGTTGCCATATTTTTGCTAATCTGTCAAGTTTCTTTAACACTTGTAAAGTTTTCTAAATGAATAAGGCAAAAGCAGATCTATGCTAACATCTAATTAAAGCTTTTTAAGAATTTTAGCAAACCTGTATTTGTTTGCCTTAGTATTCTATATATATATATATTTTTAGTAGATCAGAAAATAAAAGGGATTAAGGTTCCACCTTGAATGTCAATAATTTAAAAACACAGCTGTCTTATTGTCACTGAATAGTCTGAGATCTGCACACTGAAGATATCTTCTTCAAAGTGAGATGAAGGGACGTTAAATCTTTCATTAACATGTTTTTCTACCATCTCTTTTCCAACAATTTTGGCCAAATTACAAAATAAGCAATCCTATTCTATGCACTTTAACAAGCTTCCGTCTAAAATTTTCCATTCCAAAGAAAAAAAAACCCACAGGCTTCTTTCTATTCCAACTCATACTGGAATTATTAATGCATTCCTTTTCTCTGGCAGTTTCCAGAATCATCCTTGAAAACCAGAGTATTTGAGACCTACATTTATTTTCATTTGTAAGTGAACTTTATGGTAATTTTTGTTCGCTGAATTCATGACTCTACATCTCTGCATGTCATTGAGTTTAATTGTATGAATTATTAACAGAAAGATTGAAGGAAATTTCTACTTCTCAGGCTTTTCTTCTTCAGAAGCCAATAAAGAATTCAAGGGTCTTTTTTGAGGACTACAGAAATCTTTGGGAAAGCACATTTAAAAGCAATAATATTTTTAAGATAAAGGCAGAAAGGGAAAATCAATTTCTAAAACGGCAATATTTCCCTTATGGAAAGAATCCAAAATTAGTAAGCTGGTGTATCTTCAGAAAGTAGGTTAAAAATATTTACAGGCTTCTCACTGCTTGCATTTATTAATCCCTATGAAGTTAGCACATTTGTACTGAGGCTTGTACAGAAGCTAAAGTGTTTGATTTACACTGAATAAATGTATTTTATTTGTTGAAAATGGATCCATTAAAAACTTCTCCTTTTATTGCTTAAGGAATTTCTTCTCCCCCAGTTTAAAACAGCCATGACAAAAATAAAGACACCACGAATACACTGCCAATGACAATAAGTACAGAAACAAGAGAACTGACTGATTATTTTCTCACTCTGCCATCAGGCCTGCTTATGACACAAACAGTGGTGTATGGACATCAGTAGATTAACCATGAAGGGGTGAATAAGGTGGAGTTGCATATGTTTGGTTAGAAAAGTTCTCATCTGTGCCATCATTTGAAATTCTGTTGTTAAAGTCAGTCCACCAAACAATTCCAATGGTAGTCCAATCCTCCTTTTTTTTTTCCTTAATACAGTTCTTATATAGGATGACTCCCTGCTTTGGAGAATCTCCCATCTCACTCCAGTAACACCCTTTATACAGTATATATATTTATGCCTCATTTTTCTATATTAACCAACTTAAAATGAGGTTGAACCCCATTATGGAAACTCCAGGTATGACACTTGACTGGTCATAGATTATATATGTAACAAAACTGACAAGGCAAAACAATTTCCATTTGTGTTTAAAAAAGGAAAGACATCTTTTAGATGTATTTTGCTCCCACATATATTGCTTCTCACCATATTGGAACAATATGGACCTTGAGTTCATCTCATAGCTCAGGCTTGGATTAAGCCAATTTGTGTGATTTAACAAGCTGAAGTTAACTACAGAAAAATCTCTTGGTCTGTAACTAGAGTTTGTAGAACTTATGTTTTAATTATACTCCTTTTAAAGTTTGTAGAGGCTACAGTGGCAGATTTAATTAATTCAAATGCACCTAAAAGTAGCATAATGACAGATTGCATCTGAAGAAACCTGGATGGTCAATCAGAAATCTTTAAACTGTCAGTTACCTTAGCTCTGTTCAGTGAAAGAAATTACAGATACAACACCACCACATTAATGCCACCAGAGAGAGCACTCAACAACTAAGAGGGAAAAAGGGAAGCAGCAACCCATCTTTGTCACTTTGAAGGGCTTAGTTGTAGATGGGATGTATAGAAAAATACTGGTACACTGTATATACTCTGACCTCCGTGAAGAATGGACCTGAATTAATATTCACTGTAATTTCCAGGATTTAGTATTGCTGGCATAATATTTATAACAAATACCACTGCAATGAAGACAACTTAATTTCTGGAATAGATGCTTTTCAAAGAGACTCAATCTTCTTTTAGGAGGTATTTGGTATACTCCAAGGTTGGGGTATAGTAAGGTGATTCCAGCATTTAGATAGGATTTTCTGTCACTTCCATTTTGCTCTAATATTTGGGGTTATCAGTGCCACATAGCAGGAAAAAAAAAGGCATTGTTTACCCAGCAAATTATGCCAAAAAGCAGAAAAAGCAGAATAGAAATCATCAGCATTCACAATAATATTCCTTAAATATTTGGCAGGAAAGAAAAATTCTCTTCACAAGAAAAGTGTGGACAGTAATACCTTTCATAAGGAACATCATAAACTTCCCTGAAACCTCAAGAGACAGAACTAACCTAATATTCACCTTCTGCAATGAGTTTGGAAGTGACAGCCCTATTAGCAAACTAATTAGCAATCCGTTTTACATGGCTAAATTAATTTTCATGGCTTAATTATAAACCCTTTATGAACCTAAAACTTTCAGATGCTCCATTTTTAATAAGAAATGTTACCTTAAAACTCATCATAGTGAACTACTAATTTAAATTTCTACAGTGAGTGATGCATAAAAATATACTAATGACTATATTACCATACTCCTTTTAAATAAGAAAATACCAACCACATGCATTCTTCATTGCTTTTATATTACAGTGCAAATACAACTGTATTTTAATACAAGTATGCAATTAAATTTTTGCAAGTACACTTTGCACTAGAATCTGCTTGTAATAAGATATGACTGGATTGTCAGGATATTGCTTTCAATAGTGCAAGCATTGTTCATTCAGCACAGTCTCATGAGGGATACATTCAGCTAGAAAGTAATGTAGACAAGTCAGAATAGACCTGTAAAGCCAAATAATTGGTGATAAGGATCTAATGTCCACACTATACTTGCTCAAGCAGTGGTGGGGTTTGCTTTTTAAACTTTGTGAAAACTCCAGCTTGGCCTGACTGAATGACAATTTGCATCTGAAGCTGCACCTGGACCACATCTTCCAGATCAGTTTCATCCAAAAGAAAGCCAAAAAGATACTGAAAGGATCAACTAGAACTGCTTCAAAATGCAAACCAAAGCATAAATCAGGAATGAGCAGATTCACCTCAAACCAAGCTCTTGATCCAGGCATAAATTGGACATACCCTTGAGATCAACAAATTGACCTTTTTTCCAGACACTTTTTGTTGTAGTCTGATAATAAAATGCAAATTTCACACTTGAACCAAAATCTCTGAAACCTCTGAGGTCACCAACTACTCTGTAGAATCAAATAGTCAAACCATTCTTATCCATAATCTTTGATCTGGAAAAGAAAAGGATGTGACTTCAAATGAAGGGGGAAAAAAATCAACAGACAGACCCCTCAACCTCTTACAGGTTCTTAAATGAATGAGTAGTAATAGACTCCCTTTCAAGACAGAAATTCCAACAGTATGGGAGCACAAAATATCCACTGGAATTGCTCTTGCATATCACTGTCATCTTCTGAAGAAAAGTTATCTCTGTGATGGTCTTTCCTAATTCACTCTAAGAAAACCGAGACCTTCACGATTGGCAATGGAGAATTTAGATAAGGTGTAGGTCATACTGCCTGGAAGAAGGAACCAAGAAAATGCGCTGAAATAGCAGTGACAAAAAGTAACAAAAGGCACAAGAAAATGCAAAGAAAATAGACCATGGAATGCCCAGGTCAATGAACCCAGTGGGTCAAAAATAAAGATAGATTTGGCCTTGGTCCATTTCCTCCATCACTACTCCAGACTGAGCCAACAAGAAGAGCCCATAGACTTTCCATTTGTTTCACTACCATTTTGCAACCAGACCCTCTTCCTTTGACTATCCCTCAGATTCAAAACGGACAGCTCTATCTACAGCCTCTTCTGGGCTGTCTGCTCCTTCCCTGTGGGAGGCCAACTAGGTTCCTCCAAGAGAACTCATATCAAAGCTGAGGGACTATTTCATTCTTACAGATGGCATGGTTAGAACCAGGATAAGTTTGATACACATCCCTCTATAGCTCTTCACGAGGCCTATTGCCCTAAAGTCTTTGGACAGCTTGGGGAGATGTCTATTTCAAATGTCGTTCAGCATTTCCTTTCCTTTGTCCACTCTTGGCAAGAGTGCCAACACAGTTCAGAAGACTCAGGTAGGTAAGGGACATATCAAAGACATTGGTCCATAGCCTTCAAGGAGATACATGAATACAGTAGATCCCCTGTTCTCAACTAAAAAACCAGCCTGATTCTGGGTGAAGAATACTCCTTTAGGACAGTCAGCTGTGTTATGGCTCAGTCTGTCACCAGTGCAGAGTAAGGTACGCTCCCCTAGCTAGCCCAGGCATTCACAGATATCCCATTCTTCACCCCCATTCTTCACCCCCAACAGCAAACTACAGCTGTCCACTCTTTGATCCAGACAGCATTCTTCTGCCCCGCTCAGAGCCTTCATCCCTGTTTAGAAAGCTTGTTTTACTGCCATTAGAAGAAAAGCTTTCTTTTTCCTTCTTTTTCTAAGCTGAAAAATGGCCACTTGTTTGCAGGTACACGGAGAAAAACTTGCTTACAAATTTCAATTGATGACTCCATGAAATCAGCAAAATATTTTGAAGATTTCAAAATCTGCTGCTTGTGAACTACATGTAAGACAAATCTGATTTTGTAACCTTAGTCCTCAAAAGTTCTGTTTTGGAAAAATGAGCAATATAATACAAGTCTTTCACACTAGAAAAATTTTACTTTTTCTTCTCTCAGTCAGAAATCTGTTAAATATGAAATTGCACTCATGAATGTTCCAATATTAATGTTTCTCTTGTGGTTTTTCACCTCCTAATTTATAACTTACAGAAAGTTAGAATTTTGTATAGTATTTTGCAGTTACTTATTAATTGCTTAACAGGTCACTATTTCATTCAACAGTTTTGCATTTTTTAGCAGCCAACAAAAACCACAGAAGTTTAATATTCCTGAAAGGTAGCTCTGATATTTCAGAGTGCTAATTCTACATTTTAGTAAACTATAATTATTCACAACACAGCCTTGAAGATCTTGACCTTTTCAAGTGGATCTAGGTTTTCTGATGGAGTGACCTCTAGATTTCTCTCTCACTGGGTTAAGACAAGTGACAGAGATCACTGACTTGCAAGTACATCTTGATGAGCCTGAAAGTCAAAGTTAAGGGCTGAATTTAAACTCTGTCCTAACCAAGATTTCCCTCTTTGTTGTGAAGAATGTGAAAACAGTTTTAATAGAGACCATTAAAAAAGCAGAAATGTTGACTGCAAAATTAACTTCAATGTAATTTTGTAGCCCTGTTATTTTCCATCATGTTGTAAAAACATAAAACTGAAAAACTGATCTTAGAGTCTTACAGCTATGGGTACATGGCTGTGGCAATGATGTGTTTCTTTCCTGATGAACAAGCAATATAAATATATCTGTTATTTACAAGTATGCTGCTTCATTTATCAAGGCTGCACAGAACAGACTGCACTAAGTAGGTAAGTGAAGCATGGCAGAGAGTGATAAAAATGAAAAATTACTCCCACTTCAGCTATGCTAATTCTGAGCCATGTTTACAATGTTTACAACCCCTTTTAAGGTAATGCCTCCAAAAATAGAGCTTTAATGAAAATTGCAACAGAATATTCAAATTTAAACATTCCTTTTCAGCTTATTTCACTCAAATAAAAGGAACTCAAAAGCCCAACTCAAAAAAAAAAAAAAAAAAAAAAAAAAAAAAAACAGGAAAAAAAAATAAAAGCTCAAAGGATTTTAAATGCCCAGCTGAATAATATAAAGTACTAATTTTTCTGAGAGGAAAAGGTCTTCATGATTACAAAGCCATATTTCTGTGACACCAGTTGTATAATGAGAATGGCTCTTTGAAGTCAGGACTACAAGGAAAATCATTTGATAATTACCCGATAATGGGATGCAATAAGTTTCAATATTTTCTTGCATTTAACTCCTTCAGCTCCCTGTATAGAACTGGAGGGCAATTTAAAGCAGAAGGCTGATTGAAAGGCTTTTAAAAATTGCCTGGAGAAGCTTAGACATGTTCTTTTATGATAAGAACAATAGTCCAGCATTTTTCATGGCAGGGTTTGGCAGCATGGATAGCCCCAGGCTTTCCCCAGGTATACTTGTGGGGTAATTGTCCATAGCTGGAAGCAGGTGCCATCTTAAACATCCTTGATTTAACTAAGGAAGTAGAGACCAAGATTTGTGCCAAAAGCAAACCTTCCAGGACAGTAGAATATGATGTTCTGTCCTCATAGTTTATGATGCCATATGGGGATATTGAAAGGTATTAAAATCTAGGCTTCACAGCAAGGCTTCACTGCAAGCACTGCTCCTGTGGTGGCAATAGATAGATGGTTACAGAAACAGATTACTTCTTGGTCTTTGGTGGATTTTCCCTTACCAAAAGACTTGTGTCTGCCCCCACCTTCCTGGGCTTAGTGAATGGTGCCAGCTTCATGCAGGGAGGAAGAACAGATCTAAAGGGCCCAGTGTGGTCCCCTTCTGCCAAAGGCCAGGGCAAAATCAGAGCTGGAGGACCTCTGTACTTCTGCTATGATGCAACACTCTCAGAAATGGAACGATACCTTTACATGGAAATTCAGTGTCAGCCCTGACTGTAATGGCAAATATTTGTCCCTTTTTATGAGACTGGCCCAAGAGACAAGGACGTGAAGCTGAGGGAGTGCTTTCTGTGGGGTACATCTGCCATGCGACGAGAATGGAGTGGGTGGATTTCTGACAAAACCATTGAAAAAGGAGCTGCTATATTTGTTATCTACAGGTACATACTCTGCTCCTGCAATTTTCTCTAACTTTATGATTCTGTCCCATTTGTGTTAACAAAATATTTCATGACTATAATTTAGTAAAAATTTTCTGACTCATAAGGAAATGCTTGTGCTGTGAATACTTAACCAACTTTCCCACACTTACCAGAAGGGGCTCAAGTTTATTACGTTACTTTCTTGGGCAATCCAGAGCTCTTGAATTCAGGCAGGTTTTCCAAACCCAGCAGATGGATGACATTTTGGGGAAGAAAATGTGGATTGAATGTAGAAGATTTAAAGGGGGAATAGGTCCTTGGAGAAGGAGGAGGAAGATAAATTACATCCCTTTAACACTTGTTTTATTCATACTTGTTTTTAAGGTACAATATATTTTTTATTGTTTCCTTTAAATCTGGGGAGGAAGCAGACTTTACAGACAGCAAAGCTTTGTGGAGTAATCCAAATTCCATTGCAATTTGGGGTGTGGCATGTAGCATACCTTTTAAATCATACAGAATATCGTTCAAAGATACTGAAATTTTTTCTATTCTCCACAAGTTCACTCACCTAGGGATTAGATCTCATGCTTTTACCATTCCTGGGTTCTCTTCTTAAATCAGTCCCTAGGATTCAGTGTATACTGCCAAAACTTTGTATTTTCCATCCAGAACACAAAAAGTGATAGTCAAGAAAAATTTTGTCCTTATCTAAGAAGATATTTTTATTATTGTCATACTGATTTAAAATCAATTATACAAGAAAAAAATTGTAACAAAATCTGTGCATATGGCTTTCTTTTCTAATGTTACTACAAATGAAGTTTATGTAAGTAACTCCAGAGAGATTCTTATTTTGTTCAGGTTTCAGCTGAAAAGCAGCCTTTTCTTTAAGCCTACCACTGTTCTTTTTCTGTTGTTGGCTTTTGTCTTTCTATCTAAACCAGATCTGCGGAGGGGATCTCCAGTGATCTGGTGATCAGATCAGCAGTGTTTTTTACCCTTACATTGATGACTTTTCTGGACAATAGTTCAGAAGGCAAGAAGTTCTCAAGTTTGTTGCCTAAAAATTCTTAGGTATCAATAAACATTTCAGAGAGTCTTGAGTATCTCCTTCACTATGCATGTATTTCAATTCAATCTAATATTCACTTTGTATTAAGCAGAGGACTCCAGGGACAAATAATAGCAATTCCATAGGAAAAAAAAAAGAACAAGAAACATGCATTGAAGAATTAGAATTTAATTACTTGTTTTGGAGGTATTTGATGTAGATGATATATTCCATACCAATGCAATCTATAATTATTTGCAAGATCTATTAAGTTTAGCAAATTTAGTGGTTTTGTTATTACAAATAAGTTTCCTTTTGGAATATCCCATCTGAACCAATAAATCTTATTAGAAATGGGCAACCCACTCTGCCTACATAATTTTTAGACTCTGCCATTAAAAATTTTGCTTCAATTACATAAAAAAAACTAAGATTAAATTATAGCTTATTTCATTGTTTACTTTGTACATAATTAAGACATGAAGCATATTACAGTGGCTGGGGTCATGAAAGCATTGGTGTGCTGTCAAACATTCCCATTCTTCAGAGACATCACATGCTTCAATAAACTCACCTGTACAGACAAAGCCTTGAAAACTCTTGTCCACACACAATGTCAGCACCACCTCTCACTGAGCTGGCAGTAACATCTTGTCACCCTCACTCTTCTTGGCTTCATAGATTGGCAACAGCAGTTGAGTTGGACCTGGGATGAGGCAATATGCAGAGGTCACAAACAATGAACATGACACACCTCAGCTGTCTAAGCAAATTAGAAAGCTTCAAACATGCATCTGGTTGTTATGGTAACCATGCACAAATTAACAAATCCTTTTAATGTACTTTTAACATAACCTCCCCTATGATATTTACATTGTTTTCCCCTTTGTGACCCCCTCCAAGAACAGTTTTACATAGTTGCTTTCACGTCATTTTAATTGAGGACAATAAAACATATAAGTCATCTTTTCAAAACACAATAAAAAACCTTTTAGGCATAATTAAAAATTATGTTCGGTTTGTTACATCAAAATCTGATGAGGATTTATGGCATAAAACCCAAATTTCTCCAGCCTGCATTTTTTCTAGCAAAAACATTTTGCATTACTAATTTAAGCATATTCCATTACTGAATTCAAAATCTGAAACTGTTTTAGCTAAATAATACAGATGATAATTTTCTAATGCAAATTGCATTGAACCAGTGATGATGCAATTGTTATCAGAATCACACAATATACATAAAGATGAATCAATTGCTGGACTGAAATTTGTGAGTATCTAAGAATCAGTAACTACAACATGACCTAAATTTCTTAAAAGAAGACAGATCTCCATTCCAATGCAAACTATGTTCCTCAATAGAGCTAATTTTCTAAATCTGAAGGCCATTATTTTGAAGGAAAAGAATCAAGCAAAGATATGACTACTTGTAAGTAGCTGCTAAGGAGAGATATTCAATGAAGATAGGAGATTAAACATATTTTAAATTATATATATATATATAGATATATCAAAAAGAATATACATGTATAAAATGATATCTATAAGATATAAAAGAATAAGATAATATATGAAAGAATATATATCACATATATATTATATTATATTATATTATATTATATTATATTATATTATATTATATTATATTTCATATGAAAGAATATATGAAAAACGAGTAAAATGTTTAAGGAAGTTAATCTCTGGGAAAACTCATAGGTAGTAAAGGTAAAGCAAATGAGAATGAAAGCTTTTAAAGTATACTTAGAGCAAAATACATTGTAATAGTGGTATAGTCTCATCGTTGGATTTTGTTGTTCACTATAAAGTCAAAAAGTGTTTCTTAGCTTTATGATATGTGTTTAAAAAGAAAGCAGAATGAGGTATTCCAAAGAAGATGCTGGATGTACATACAGACAGGGGAATGGGATGCTGGAAAGCGTGCTGTGGAAAGGGAGCTGGGGGTCCTGATCAATGACGAGTTGAACATGAGCCAGCAGTGCCCTGGCAGCCAGGAGGGCCAGCCCTGTCCTGGGGTGCATCAGGCACAGCATGGCCAGCCGGGCAAGGGAGGGGATTGTCCTGCTCTGCTCTGCACGGGGGCAGCTTCTCCTCTAGTGCTGGGGGCAGTTTTGGGTGCCACAATATAAGAAGGATATAAAGCTATTAGAGAGTGTCCAAAGGAGGGCAATGAAGATGGTGAAGGGTCTTGAGGAGAAGCTGTATGAGAAGTGGCTGAGGTCACTTGGTCACTGTTCAGCCTGGAGTGAGGAGAGGCCTCACTGCAGTTACAACTTCCTTGGGAGGAAAGGCACTGATCTCTTCTCTTTGGTGACCAGTGACAAGACCCAACGTAATGGCATGAAGTTGTGTCAGGGGAGGTTTAGTTTAGATATTAGGAAGAGATTCTTCACCCAAAGAGTAGTTGGGCACTGGAAAAGGTTCCCCAGGGAAGTGGTCACAGCACTTGACAGAGTTCAAGGAGCATTTGAATACTCTCAGGCACATAGTGTGACTCTTGGGGTGTCCTGTGCAGGGCCAGAAGTTGGGCTTCAAAGATCCTTGTGAGTCCCTATCAACTCAGAATGTTCTGTCCTTCTGTGAAGTGATTTCAAGTTTGATTTACAGTGCACTAGTAATAGGAAATTTCAAACAGCCCTGTGAAGTTAGACACTTTTAAAATTGAGACCTTGGTAATTTACATCTCAAAGCTTCTGGATGAGTATATTTCTGGTTTCAGAATTGCAGGAACATTCAAGAAGCCTGAAAGGATGCCGGTGCTCTGCTGATACTCAAGAAGAGTAATGGCAGGTAATTATAGGCTTGGTAGCCTGCCAAAAAACCTAGGGAAAAAAAATGTTGATATGAAATTCAATTAATAAAGACAGAATAACAATTTATGACAGCCAAAATAATTTTACTGAATATAGGTCTCATCAAACAAACTAATAAGTTTTGTATGGGACTACAGGAATGAAAGAGATAACTGGATAGATACAGTAGTCTGAAAAGATATTTGAACCTCCATTAACTACCATTGATCTTGTTTAAGAACTAGCACTACAAAAGATCAGTCTGTTCTACATGACAGAAACTGAGAACTGTTCAATAGTTACATATCAGAAAGCAACTGCTTTTGTCCTTTGTCTTATAACTCAATATGTTAGTAGCATTCTTCAGGGTTTGTTTTCAGGCTTGATTTTATTCAAAAGAATAATTAAGATTCAAATGTAGATATACAACTGCTTATAATGAAAGTGGCTGCCCCCAACTAAATAACAACAGTATCAATGTCATCAACTTGCTTCCTATTCAAGCACTTGCAAAACAAATGCATTTACAAGTATGGAAACATTTATGTCAGAGTCTCACAAATAACAGAATAGTGGTCAGTAAAGTTCCGTAGAAATTAGAAACTGAGACAGAAATAAATTGTCAGTTTTTCTCATTAGTCATAAATGAAATTTCACAGGGATATTTACTGAGCCAATTTCCCCTCTTACATATGCATTAAAAAAACTGGAAAAGAAGATGAAGCCTTATATGAGGCAGTTTGCTGATGAAATGTATAATCCAGCCTATAAAAGGTGAGGGCTGGCTGCCAAGATCTTGCAGTAACAAACATGAGGCCTAATGAAATGTAATGTATTTTATACATAAGGCAAGGTACCAAAGTAGTTAAACCAAAAAACATCAAATCAAACAGACAACAGAAGCTTTCAACATCAGCAATACTATCTACTTTTAATTCTGCCACCTTAATTTTTTATTTCTATGCAGAAAGGTTTGATTCCAAAATTTTTAAAATTCAAGCTAAGACAAGAAAAAAAACCTTGAAAACTTTCAGCCAAAAGGCTTATTCTGTGCTAGAAATACAAACACCTGAAAATGGGGAGTGTATTGGGAAGTGCTGAACAATATGAAGAGAAGTTTTCTGGTATTACCTCTGCTCTGTTGAATGCTAGTGGTATCTTACCCATCATCCCAGGATTTCTTGGAGATTATCTTCATCTACTGGCTCAGAGTGCCTAAACAGTTTAACAGTGTGAGGTGAGCTGTAATTTTTCCACCAATCTCATTCCCTTTACTGCATCTTTTAACAGCTGTATAAAGAATGTTCATTCAAACATTTTAGAAGTTTTCTATGATTCCCATTCACATTCAGACCTGTTACTCTGAAGACAGGTTATCTTTCTTTCTTTTAAAACCTAGCATAGTAATATGAAGTGACAAGCATCACCATTTTGAACTACATTTACTATGTCCTGAATCTCCTTGTCAAAAACACTAAATTAAATTACCTTCATAATTGATACAGTCAGAAAGATTGACAAAAAAAAAATGAAGCGGTAAACTGATGCTGAGTATTTAACTTGAACTGGTGGGAGGTACCCATGGTTCTGGAAAACCTGATAATTTACTAATGTTGATAGAAAAAAAAATGAACTCACGGATTAGAATGTAAGTCACAATACCAGGTCTGCTAAAAGGAAAGAATGACTGCAAATGCTTTGGATACTAAAGTGAGAAAGACAATTTACAATATAACATGAGTCACCTTGGACAGAATATTAGAACAACTGCAAAAGCTGAAGCACTAAGCAAAGCTATTGAATGGCTGTCACCTGAAAAATAATGTTTGGCAAGAGCTACCGTGAACAGCATATTAAACCTGAGCTGGCATTGTAAAATGGTAAAACAAAAGACAAGCACAGTTGCATAGGAAACATGGAGAAGGCAAACAATTTATTCTTTTAATATGGCCACATGAATATTAGAAAAATTGTCAACACATTAAACCCACAGACCAATTTCTTAACACCCTACCACAGAGGTTGGGCTATAAAAACTTCTGTCACACAAGCAAGTTAAAGATGCTGGTGCACAGATATTAGCAAGACTTCTGATGAGAAATCTGTGCAGACTGCAGCTGACAAGCCAATGAGGTGATCAGCACAGGCCCAAAGTGTAGAGACAGCTCCAGCCAGACAACTCAGTATGCTGAACTTATGGAAGAGGAGCAGCCACAGCAGAAATGAGTGAGAGGAAGTTAATGCTGAAATCTGAACTCCGATATGAATAGTCATGTAGCTACAAAATAAACTTGGTTAAGACTAATCTGGATTTTTCTACTTCACTTTACACCGCTTTGCATGGGCTCAACCTTCTGAAGTTGTCAGTCAGCTGAGAAAAAAATTTCAGGGATGCGTGAAAGGACAGATGCAAATGGAAGGAAATACTATTTTCCCCTATTGGGCAAGGAACCCCAGATTAATTCCACCTTCCCAACCTTTCACTGCCTGTTAAACCAAAAGGAAAATCTTGAGGAAAAGCAAAAAAAACTACTGCACCAGCAATTTATAAGGCTGAAACCCTTTCTCCATAGGAAACCAGAATCACTAGAATTGCTCTGGAGAAGCTAAGAGAGAGTTAGTATTGATTCCATCATCATGTTCTTAGGGAAGAAGAATGGCTCTGCAGGTTTCCTTCCTATAGATATCCACAGCAGAGCATGAAAGTCAGGTGACAGGAGGAAAAGGAGACCTGTCTCAAGATTCTTGGTGCTTGGGAAAAAAATTAGACAGACGAAAGAAGAATTAAAGATTTTGTGAAAAGTTCAGGTTGCCTCCTGTCCATAATACTGTAAATACTGAAGCATTAGAAACTGAGAAGATTCATAAAATCAGGCCCTTAGTCCACTCCTTTTCCCCACTTATCACAGTTGGCTGCACCTGTTTTCCCAGTAAAAATGAATTCTAATTAACATCCCACAGTGCAACTCAAGGCAGAGATGGGAGGGAGCAGAAATTATTGAACAGAGCTAGTATTGGCACACATATCTAAGCACACTTCTACAGCTCCTGTAGTTCTCTTTTCATGTACCTCCCACTGACCCCTCTCTATGCAGGCACCTCTCTGTACAGGTAGCTCTTGCTAATTTAATTTTTATCTCCAAACAGGTAGTGTGGGACGAATACATGAAATGCAACCTGGCTTTGGCTCTGTGTTTCAAAAATGAAAACATCAATTATAATGAGATACCTAATTCTTTTAAAAAGTGTCATAGCATCTTTTGTATGGAGATGAGGCATATTTGGTGTTAATGCAGCCTGTTTGGTAAGGAATTGTGTTGAAAGGTGCTAGGCAATTTCAGGTCTCCCTGCCTTCAGTGCTGTAAGAGACCTCAGCACTTACAAGGAAGTTCTTGGCACTTCACAAGGATCGGTACAGAGTGAGAACATTAGGAGAGAGTTTGCTTTCTAATATTTTAGGTCTGACTCATCCAGACTTGACATTTACATCCATATTAAAATATGAACATCTTCAAGAGTAATTAAAAGAGAACCAGTCTAAAGGAGCTATTTATATCAAAGAGAAAAGAAATAACTTTGTGTTGACTGTCTGAAAAAGCATGACAAAGCCTAATTACATTTATTCAAAATCTAGCCCAAATAAAATGTCAAGATGATGGCTCTCTTTCAAATTTAAAGCTGCATAAGGAACATACAGGGAAACAGACTGTAATAGATATAACTAAATCCAAGTCTGTATTAAATGAAAAGCTGTTACAAAAAAAAAAAAAAAAAAGCAAACCATTTTCATGAAAGTAACATCATGACAAATCAGAGGAAAATAAACATTGTCTTCTTGCCTTTAAGAGGACACTAATTCAGTTTCACTGACTAAAGAGAAGTACAGGGACATGAGGAGTGAGGGATGAGGCAGTGGGGAGAATTTCTTAGAAATTATTAACCTTCTTAAACAGCATGGGTTTAAATGGCAGCAGAAGCACATTAACTTAGGTTCTTAGTCAAATTCAGCTGCTCAGGTTCACTCTCAAGATCCCCTGCAGAACCAAGCTCAAGCTGTTAACTGAAGCAAAAAGCCAGATTGCTGTCTCTTCCCTGAAGTAAAGATATATTGCCCAAATGATTTCCACTACCAGAGCAAAGGAAAACAAGGGCAAATTAATGAAAAGAGCCCATCTGAAAGTGTTCAGAACAGAAATCCTGAGTGAAGAAAAAGTGATAGCTATAGAAAAAAAGAAGAAATTAAGAAAAACTCCTTAATTGGTTCTCAAATCTCTCTTACATATACCTTCTCCTTGCTTACCCTCCTACCAGCTAATTTCATCTTTGAATCAATTGCTTTGTTCTTATTTTTCTCTCCCCTCCCTTCTCCATCGGCAAGTGGGTTTAATTTCACAGTTCATAACACTGGCAGTCTCCAAACTCTTTGGGGTTTACCCTCTAGAGGCTCTCAACCACTTTATGTACCACAAATGAACACAGTACCCCCTCAGGGATTAATCCTGCTATCCTTCAGCTGAGAACTCTCCCCATGGAAGAAGTCATATTGCCTGTTTATCCAGAGAAAGATTGCAACACTAACAAAAATAACTCCAGTGTCATCATTAAGACATGCCCTAATTAGGACTGAAAGAAGTAAATCAAAAGTCATTACTATAAAGCTGCTTCTTTCTACATACTCTAGATAAGTCATCAAAAACATACAAGAATGTTGAATACCAGTATTCAGATAGCATCTCTGCAACATCACATAGTACAGGGAAGGTTTATTAAAACAAGGAACTTGAGATCTCTGTCCAATTCTAATTACAAGCTCACACTTAGCTCTGTAACTGCCAGATGTCAAGTCAGAGCTGCCAAAGTGAAGCAGAACAGATGGCATAGACCCATTTAAGGCTCTGCATTTTGGGAATGGGTTTGGGGGATTGCATAGAGGGATTTTTCTTGTGCCAAATAAAGTACTAGGGGATTTTTCAGCATCTATAGGAAAAAATAATTTCAGGACAAATAAAAGACAGTCCAAAGTCTTGAGTAAAATTAGCAGACACTTAAACTCCAATAAATTTTTTTCTCTAGTGGGAATTTTTATAATAAATCCTCCTTTCTGAATAATTTGTTGGTTTTAATATAAAATAATTTGTAAAACCTCAAGTCATTCCATAAATTCTCTTCACTCCTACAGAAAGAAAAACCATATAATGAAGTGCTTTAATGCTGCAAATGAATCTTGGCTCTGATTGCAGCAGAGAAATGTCAGTCTGAAAATTAAAGAAGTTAAATATACAAAAATAATTTTCTTTTCCCAGTGCCTGCATTCACATAGAAATCTTACACCTGGTCTTCTATTAGAAGCTTAAAGGACTTTCATCATGGGCAAAGTGGCAGAATAGAATTGTTTACCACTGACTCAAATCCAAAGAAGAAGTTTTAGATATTTGCCCTCTGAAATCACCAAACTCTTCTTTGCTTAGAAACAAAATCCAGAATGATCCTGAGGATCTGCTTCTTCAGTTTTAGTCGGAGCTGCAGATGACCAGCACATCTTAAGGCTGTGTTGTACGTGACGGTTGAAGAGGCCTTTCTACTCCAATTCAGAAGTGACAAGTGTTAAGGTTGGCTTTTGACACATTAAAAACTTCAGTCCAAGAAACTGCTGTATTGGGTTTATATGGCAAGGTTCTGGTTGGGGGTGGGAAGGTGACAGGGGTGACTTCCATGAGAAGCTGCTAAAGGCTTCCTCCATGCCCAACAATTCCAGCCGGCTCCAAAACAGAACCTTCACTGGCCAAGGCCAAGCCCATCAGCAAAGGTGATAGACCCTCTCTGATAACTTATTTATGAAGGAAAAAAAGTTATTGGGCAGAAGTAATTGTGGCCAGAGAAGAGAATATGTGAGAGAAACAACTCTGCAGACACCAAAGTCAGTGAAGATGGAGCTGGAGCAGAGATTCCCCTGCAGACTGTGGTGAAGACCATGGGGACACAAGCTGTCAGGCTGTCCCCCAGCCCTTGGAGATCTGTGAGGTGCAGAGATCCACCTGCAGTCTGTGGAAGACACCCATACTGAAGCACATGGATGTACAAAAGAAGGCTGTGACCCTGTGGGAAGCCCACACTGGAGCAGGCCCCTGGCAGGACCTTTGGATCCATGGAGAAAGGAGCCCACACTGGCTCCTGGCAGGTTCACTGGCAGGACTTGTAATCCTGTTGGGCCCCATGTTGAAGCAGTTTGTGAAGAATTGTAGTCCATGGGAAGGATTTGTGTTGGAGAAGTTTCTGGAGGACTGCGTCTCATGAGATTGATGCCATTTTTCAGCAGCGGAAGGACTTCTTTCCCTGAGGAGGAAGAAGCAGCAGAAAAAACATGATGAACTGACCACAACCCCCATTCTCATGTCCCTGCACCACTGAAGGAGAAGAGGGGGAAGGAAGCAGAGAATCAGGAAAAAAGTTAAGCCTGGAAGGAGGCAGAGATGAGAGAAAAGTGGTTTTAAGATTAGTTTTACTTCTCCTAATGCTACTCTGATTTTGATTGGTAACAAATGCAATTTCCTCAAGCTGAGCATGATTTGCTCGTGACAATTTGTGATCTCTCCCTGCCCTTATCTCAGTTCATGAGCTTTTCATTATATTTTCTCTTCCCTATCGAGTTGAGGAGAGAAGAGAGAGAGTGGCTTCGCTGGGTGCCTGGCATCCAGCTGGGGTCAACCTACCAGCAGTGTGAGTAGGAGGCCAATGGTGTGCCACTGTAGTGCTGGTCTGGACGGTGTCAGCTCAAAACACGGCTGCCAACAAGGTCATACCATTTTCCCTAAACAGACCGAGTTCCTTCCATTTGAAACTTGCTTCCCTTGAGACCCTTTCTATCTCTTCATGTCTGTATCATTGCTACACTGCTACTTAACCCCCCAGCCATCTTCCCAGAACAATGTTTGAAAATGGCTGTTTTCCCTTACGAGTCTGTGCAACATCAAGTGCTCAATGTTGCAAACTGCACAGCAAGGCAGGGGCAGATGACAAGAAACATACTCCTAAGTGTATCGAAGAATAGGTCAGTAAGCTCATATAACATGCTGTGAAAGAATTTAGAGGAAGGATGCACTAATGTACTGAAAAGAAAACCCTAGGCCTAGTTTTCTCCTGCTCAGCTTTCAACGTTTTACTTGGAAACCTGGCTGCCTGATATCCTATTACTATATTTTGCAACCATTAAATCCCTCCATATAATCCAGTGCAATTCAGAGAACGAGAAGCCATAGAAAGGAAATCCCTCTTCTCAAGAGGGTTTGATTTTAATCTCTTCTTGCAAAGAAGGTATCTATGCACCACTCACATTCTAGGCAAATTTTTCAGCTCTTCCACTTACATTCACTCATTCTTTAACAGAACAATTAAAAAGCTTCAAACATCCCTTCCATTTTTATTCCCCAACCTCAGTCTAATTGTGAGAGAAGGGAACAAGCTCTAGACTGGGAACACAAAAGAATGTGTTGGATTACAAGAGAGAAGTGGAGAATTATGCAACAGAAACACAGCGAAATTATTATTATTATTATTATTATTATTATTATTATTATTATTATTATTGCCTTTAACAGGGAAATAAGGCAGGGAGCCAGGCTGAGGAGCTTCTCAAGCAATCAGCCTCCAGTCCTGGTTGTCTGCTGTAATTGATGAAACAGATTTAGAACTTAGACTTAGGTTCACTAATTTATATCCTCTTCATTTTAGACCTTATAGAACTTAGCCCTATATTAGAAAAAGTTTCCTTTAAAAATGGGGATAGGAAAATCAGGGAGGGTGATTAGTGATGATATATCAAAGTTTTGAAACACAGAGATTAAACAATGAAAATACAACCTCTGGGAAAAAAAGACGAAGGCAGAAAAAGAGGGGAATAAATGAGCTAAATTAGCAAGCTCTAAAGCAAGATCCTTTTGCAAAGTAGCTAACTTGTCTGGCATTTTATTTACTAAACTATCAGGCTACATAGGCTATCACACACATCACCTATATACATCTCAATAACACAATCCTTTCTCACTGAGATTTTCAAACAACTCTTCAAATTTTCCTTTCTTCTTTGATGGCTGAAAGTGATTATTTTTAAACAATTGAAGGAGCTCAAAGATATATTTATCTCTGAAAAAATACTGTTTATGAAAATGTGGAGATTTCAGAGGAGTTACCAGTGAAATACCCTTAGACCTGAAATTCAACATCAATTTTCAACCTGTGCATAATGAAGGAACCAAATATACCAGCCAGACACCTAGAGGAGAAAAAAATAAGGAGAGTTGCATAAAAATGCAGGAGGAAAGTATACTTCACTAAGACTTGAAGATAATTCTTTCCCCTTTTTTTTTCCTGTCCTACCCATAAATGGAGTTCCAGGAGAAGGAAAAACTTATTTCCCTCATGCCCCTTCTCACACCATAAGGCAATTAAGTCTTTGTCTCAGTAAGTGCTCAACTTCTTACACACTGTGGACCAGATTTGCCATGTTTCTGCACTTTAGAGAGCCAACTGCACCTATACCACGTCAGCATAGAAAGAAATAAGTCAGTAAAGGGAAACCAGATGCTCTGCACTAGGCTCATGAGCTGTTTCTCCCACTTCTGGTAAGCTCATTTACTCCGTGTCTTTTGCCATCTGGCACAACCTAACTGCACCTTATTGCCTCATTTTCCTATCTTCTCTCCAAGTCTCATTTACAAATCTACTTTGCTCTTTGCCTTTCCCTTCTGCAGTTTCTCACCTGAATCTTTCAAAGATTTGAATCTGCAGAGCATTCTACAATGGAGTGGAGTTATTGAAGGAAGGGTGAACAGTATCCAGCAGACTGTTCTCTTAGAGCTCATAGGATCCATTCATAACTCTTGTTTTTAATCTGAGTTCCTCTCAAAGTGCTGCATTTACACACTGTTCTCATTCTCAGAGCATACATCTAAGGTCTCAGCCTAGTCCTAGACTGAATCTCACAAGAGTCAGCTTGAACATCTCATCTGCCTTAACCATTACAACCAAAGTTATCAGTAAATAATCAAAAAAACCTATTTCATTCTTAAAACCTCTCAGATCTACAGGCGACTTGGATATAATTAGGCCCAACTACAGCAAAGGGAAGAAAATGTGTCTCAAGTCAATTAATGTAATTTTGTAATAAGCCTCCAGCATGAAATTTCTGTTTGTAGAAGATTTTCTTTTCTTAAATCAAATACATATTGAGGTCACAGTTTTTGCACTGATTAGCTGTCTTGAAGATACTGAAGATATTCCTGATCCAGAAATATTAATCCCTGCAAATGAATAACTTCATCCAAGGTAACAGTTCTCTGTTTCTAAAGTAACTTTTATATTTGAGTGTTTATAAAATCGTAGCCAAAACCAGGAGCAACTAGATCCATAAAGGGGAAAAGCAAATACCTTAAGATTTTACAGATTCTAAAGCAGTCAATAAAGTTTCTCCAAAACAAATGTTCACTGAAGGCTAGGATGAATACAGCAAGATAATGCAAGGTAGTTTAACAAAATCTGCCATTTGTTTTCCTGGTCTCTCACTCAGTTGATGCTTCTGCTGCCAGAATAGTGAAATGGTGGAAAGTCCTATTTAACACAGAAATTCTAGTTTGCATCCAGAAAAATATTACATATTGATTTGTCATGTTATATGACTCCAATAACTGAATTTCATGGTGCTTTTTCTTTTTCAGTCAAATTATATTTTTTCATGACATCAATAGTCAATTATTCTAATTTTCTCAAAAATATGGTAGGAATGATTCAATGACAGAAAAAAAAAATTATACAGAAGTGAAAGCATTAAAAAATGTATAAAAATTCTCAAGGAGTACTCAGTAAGAAATATGAACTTTGATTTTCTAAACTCTAATGAACTTGAAATTAACATTTTCCCTTGAAACTCTATCTAACATATACGTCTTCATGCATGAAGCTAGAAGTTGTCGTTCACTTTAAATTATGACACAGAGGCACTTTCTGCTGAAAACAAAATGTGACCTTTTTCAGTTTTACTGATTGCCTCTGAAGAGAAATAAAATGTCACTGCGTTTCATGAGATTTGCTGGTAACTCATGTGAATCAGAAAGATATTTCTTTCTCTCAGTGGGAGACTGAGGTCTACGCAACCTGTGGTAGAAAAGAAAAAAATCCTTTGTTTTAGATATTAAACAAAGTTGTTTGGTTGCTGGGTTAAAAAAAAAAAAAAAAAAGTGAAGAACTGGTTTTGAGTGCCTTTCAAAAACACCCAATGAAAACCCCCAGAAAACTACAACTATCAATTAGCTTCTCCAAGTTACACCCTGCTTAGTGCAGGGATATGTTCTACCCCGTATCTACCCAAGATTTGGTTTGTTATTCCAGCATCTCCTGTTGAGCACTAAGTTTGACTCCTGCTTGTTAAAACCTAGCATGAAGCAGACAGGAGCACAGCAGAAACCTGCATCTCAAAACTGGTTTTAAGCAGAAAACTTAAAAAGATTCATACAGTTTAAAGCTCATTTCATAAGCAAATTTTTTGTTGTGTTTGCAATTAAAATTTCTGACACCACTCTACTCATAATGCAGATTTCACAGAATCTCTGTGAAAATATTCACACAAAACAAGTAACAAATGCCAGTAGTTACCATCAAGTGACGTTTCCTGGATCATATTGCTTCATTATTTCCACTAGGTACTCCAAGAAACAAAAGGTCAAGGTATCAGGAGCCTCCTGCAACACCAAGATGGCATTAAAGGAAAAAAGCAGAACCATGATCTTGAAGGCATGATCCATAAAGGTTCAAACTGGTAAAAAAAAAATTATCTCCCTTTCTTTCCTCCAAGAAAAATCTTTATTCAACAATCTTATCCAATTACAGGGAAATTGTAAAACTACAGCATTCAATTTACTTAAATTTTTCATCCCGATTCCAATTTTCAAAGCTGAAAATTTTCTATTTCCAGGTTGGAACAGTGACGTGTATTCTATTCTGTTCAGTGGAGTGTATTCAGCAGTTCCATTCTACTACACAGACATTACTGTCAAAGTTAAAAAATTTTAAAGTTAAAAAATAAGACAAAGGAAAGAGGAAATGTGATGATTCTGGATTTTTTCTATTCAATTTAGTGAGGAAGGAAAAAAAAAAATTAAAATTGCATATAAAGCCCTTTTTTGCCCCTCACAAGGACTTTCAGAGAGGAAGACACAAGCTCTGTTTAGCAAATACGATCGGCTCTGAACAGAAGGTTTAGATCCCCTCTCTGGAGTATGCTGAGTAAACATTTCTCTCTACCACCTATGATCCAACAGACACAGTCTTCCTTGGTTTCTATTTTAAATTTTCCAGCTAGAAGGTACCCAAAGACATAGATTGTTTTTAACTTCTGTTCTTCAGCAATCTTTTTGTTCCTCTGCTGATCTATGTCAACACAGTACCACATGAAAAATGCTGGAGAAATCCAGCCTTGCCCTGAAACAGCCCATGTGCCTTATGGCAGAGGACACATCATGCAGAGATGGTCACAAGTGTCCAATTGCATCAGCATTCCCTTTTGCAGCACACCACGTTTGGTTACAAGCTTCTCTTGTTTAGCTTGAAAGCACAGTGTCCCCATGTGCAGAAACATTATTCTCTCCCTGAGGCTTTACTGTGAAGTCCCTATTGCTGCACGTGGATTTTGGCATGGGAAAAGTAGAGCAGCCACGGTGAGCCCATATCTGAAATCTAATTCCTTGCACCTCACTTTGCATAAGCTCCACTGACTGTTTGACATGATAAATGTGATGTGTTAAACATTTCTTAAAGGTTTGTAGGACCAGGGACACTGAACTACAACTGGGTGACTAATCCTCTGACACTCAGCCTCTCTTGTATGAGGGTTTATTTAAAAATTGCAGTGTTGCAAAGAAAAATGAAAGGGGTTTGCCAATCCTTTATTTCTGATTTTTTTCAGAGCTTTGTATTAAATAGTAAGTGCAGTTCCTACCATAAAAACATGTGTACCATGCTGCTTTATATTACAAGTAAAAGTAACATTTTCCAATGTAAATTCCATATGTTCTAGAAAGGCAGGCAATGGGCACACCAGCAAATTATTCTTGACAGATTATGATCCAGAGCAGTCCCAACCACAACCTATACTTACAGATTTGTGAGCCTTTCTGGATCATGAACAATAAAATAAGTAGTATAAAACTTAAACTAATGGTTTACCTACATTGCACACTAGCATAATAGATAGAGTTAGCTCTAGTTTAACACCTGTGCTTACAGTTTGTGCCTGGTTGTTTTGGGTTTTTTTAAGGATAATAAATTTTAGGTATCGTTTTTGTCTTTCTTTAGGATCATGCATATAGCCAAAATAGCAAACAAAAGATGCTTTAAACCCATCAGACATTTCACCACTGCTGAAGGTCACATTACCAATGACTAAGAGATAGGAAAAAACATGGTAAAATTATGTGTGGTCACGTTACTCTTCTGTTGACTTTGATTTGTTTGCAAGAACAATTTATGAAACTGTTTGGAGCTGCATACATTAACCAAACTATCCCATTATAGCTTTCATAGTGCTAACTAGTTATCACTAGTGGTAACAACACAGTTAATGAACAAATCATGATTAGGTATTGATAGGTCACCAGACAATACCAATTCAACCCAATCACTTGTTCCTAAGCATTTTTAGTTCAGAAGCAACACAACTGGAAATACATTGGTTGGTGTCATTGTGTCCACCCTTTTCTTCAGATAAGTATCTGTGCAAATATTCTCTTTTTCCTGTTAGTCTATCAAATCATTCAGTATCAAAAGCTTTTATCATTCTATCAATTATATTTCTTATGATAAAATTTGCTTTTATAATGGAAATGCTTTTGTTCTCTGTAATTTAGAAAACCCACCCCTAAACATCTGCAATGAGAAGGATAATGAAACTAAATTAGTGGCAGCTGTAACCCTTAGCATAGCAAAGATTATCTTAGCCTATCTGTCAGAACTTCAACCCCTTTTTATCTAAATGTTTGTTCCTTGTGCATTTGTCGCCTCAGCATAACAATTAAATACAGAATTCTCCCAGGCAGTCTGCTGAAGAGTTGATGGTGCTCAATGCTGGGAAAGAAAAGAAGGGAATAAACCTTAAGAAATGTGTTGGTTTCACTTATTCACAGAGGATTACACTAGGATACAGTACAGATCACTTGTCTTCAATAACAATGCCCTTTTAAACAGTGGTATGAATCATTACTTGAAGATCAGAAATTATCACCCTCTAGCTGCACCCCACCCTTCTCCTTTTTTATTTTCTAAACTGCAACTAATGGCTTGGGATCAGATCATCCCTTGTTTTAAGGTAATATCTTGAATTACAGATACATTCCTGTAATATTATGAATGTACCCTACCATCTTAACACTTCCTCAAACACATTCCTGGCTTCAATTTTAATATGTGGCATGATCCACTGTTGAGCCTACACACATACCCACTGCACACCTTTCTAAAATAAATGGAAGTTCTGCTAGAAAAAACTAGTTTTCTACTACACTGTGCGGTAAGAGCAGCAGACCCACAAACGAAAAGCTTCTCAGAACCAGACCTGCAAATAAAAGAAGCCCCTTTTACTCTTACAGCTAGTGGACATTGTCTTAACTTGTAAGATCTTAAAACACAAGAACCCACAATTTTAGCTTCAGAATTCTCAGTTAATCTGCTTAATACTACTGCCTGAGCCTTCACTTACTGCAGTCAGTCTTCATCAAAAAGGGAGCAGAGGCTATAGGACTCACACTACAAACTGGGACTTAACATTTATAGCCTTTGCTTGCGGCCCCTGTGCATTATGCTGTGGAATTACACTTTAATAAATGCTTTATCTGCTACTCTGTCTCCTTTCCAACAAAACCAGTTAAATGAGTAAGTATACAAGCAAAAGAAATGGAAAAAATTCTATCCCCAGCATTTAAAATCGTTAGATTAGTCCATACTACCTTTCATTTAGAAGGTAGAGAAAAATAAATGTAGCACATATTTGAAGCTATCTGTTATAAGTTGTGCTTTACAGGTGTATCTGTAACAGCTGTGTAATTATACTGCCTGTAAAATTAAGTTCCTTCATGGCATATTTCCCAAACCAGCAATTTTGCATCAACATTTGTTGAATTAGTATAAGTTGGATCCATACACACTCTCAGTATCAGGTATTGGGCTTCCACGAGCAAGCAGCAAAAAGCAGTTCCCTGGAACACTTACCAGCTACAGGCAGTCGTCTTCAGACATTCATTCTGCTTTAGACTCAAAGCAAAGACCTCACTTTCCATCTCCTTTAACATTTTCCCTGGCCCCAGATTTCACAAGTACCAGTCAGGTAGCGGGTGCGCTCAGTCCTGAGCTAGAAGTCTTGATCCTCTCAGCTGTACAGCCTAGCCCTCATGAGACTTGCTGCTCAAGCTCTTTGCTGAGTCTCACCTTCTGCCCTGCACTAGCTGGCATAGTAGGAGCAAGATTATCACACACCTGTCTCTGCTATTTAACACAATTACCTTCATCTTGGCTTAGCACCTATTTAAGTATGGGAAACGTGAGACAAAACCAGAAGATCCTATTTAACTTTGACATCAAACAGAAAATACTTCTACAAAAACAAGTGTATACAAGATTTAAAATTTATGTTGAACCAACTGAGAATGAAACAACCCCAAGACAGGGGTACAGCAAAGTAGGTAACAAATGAGAAAAACAGAAACACAGACAGGGTTAACACCTGAAAAACACCTAAAATCTGTTTCTAGTGAACAGTAACTACATATATATATATATGTGTGTGTGTGTGTGTGCATGTGAATGTGTATATTATATGTATATTATAGATATATTATATGTGTATATATCTATATAAATACAGGAGGGCCACCCTTGCCCTAGGGGCATCAGGCACAGAACCACCTGTTGGTCAAAAGGGCACTCTAAGGAAGTGGTCACAGCACCCTGTGCTGTGGAAAAAAGCATTTGGAAAATGTTCTCAGGCACATGATGTGATTTTTGGGGTGTCCTGTGCAGAGGCTGGAGCTGGACATCAATGATCCTGATGAGTCTCTTCCAATTCAGTAAATTCTATGATTCTATGATATACTTTTGCAGGCAGATATATTATTGCTTTTTTTGGCTCTGGTCCATAGAAATTCAGAGTTTTTAAGAGTATCTTGACCTAAGAGTTGCTCTTTTTAGTTTTATTTGGTTGTTATTCTTTGCTAATCTAATTTTATGGTTCATTTGAGTGCTTGCCAATAAATATAACTTCAGGGGCATCTGTTGTCATGGTTTGCATCTGACACGATCAGAACATCTCAAATGTTGGCTTCAGAGGGGATTTCTTTTTATTTGGATAAGAATTACAAAAAGGGGTGGGCAAGAGCAAGCTTTTTATTTCTGAATTTCTAGCTTTGATTTTCTAGATTACTCCCTAAACCTGTCAGCAAGAGCTGCAGTGATAAATCACAATGAGGAGGGATGGTCCTCACTCTGTGAATGTATTCCTTTTCAAGACTGTATGACTGCATCTGGTCAAGAGGATGGGCACACTGAAAGCAGTCCTTCATCTGCTCATCCTTTTTTATGTTGCTTTTATACTGAAAAGAAAGGTAGAAAAATTATTAGGAGCCCTCCTTCTGAAGACTACTGTGTTAGCAGATGGAGATATGTAGAGTTTCTATTCCCTCTGCCCATATGGGGACACAGCCAGCACACCTGTGTGCCAGAAAGATCATAAGCAGCTGTGTCTGCTGACATACCCATAACTGCTGTACACTACCCTAGAGCCAAGGCAGCCCAGGACTAGTGAATTCAGAACAGCTTGACAGTACATTTCAGGAGGATGCTGTGGAAGAGCACTGGGGTGTATTTCTGGTTTTCACCTCTGTCATCAAACAGAAATTGTACTGAATCAAGTACTTAGAATCAACACCCAAAGATTTAGCTTCATTTAGTCTTCAAGTGAGCTAATACAGATAAAGGGAGACTGTATTATTTTTGAATAGCAACATCTGGAGTCCAGTTGCTTTGGTGAAACTGTCTTAATCACTGACATATTTATCATTGGCAAAGAGCACGGGAAGGGAACACAGATTCTCAAGTACACCAGAGGCATATGAGAAAAGGATGTAACAAAAGCAGCAGAGCAGCTGACTTTGTAAGAGGTTACAGGTTACAACTTGTATCATGAAAAGGGGGTCTCACCACACCAAAAGTTTTGTGTATTCATGGCTTGGCTTGCCCATTCCCTCCACAGCACTGCCATCCTCCTCCCTGAAAGGCACAGAGCCATCAAAATAACAAGACCCACTCATCCCTAATCATTAAGATATTTGACATATTTCACATATTTCACTACAGAAATCAGACTGAATGGATTTTCCTGAGGGTTTCTTGCTTAAGTAAAAGAACTAGACCCTCCCTAGACCCTCTTCTTTTTCAGAGATCACATCAGGAAGAATTGAACCACAAATAACATATGAACATATCTTCTTCCCTGAGTAAAATGGAGAACAAAGCCACAAACTCATTTTATTTGACTTGCAGTGAGCACACCAGTTCTTGTTGTATGTTTTTGGTATATGTTTGAGTTGCATGCTTTATTTAGTACCACGTACATTCTAACAGATAGAAAAATAAGCACAATGTTCCCTCCCAAAACCCCAAAAGTTCAAGACAGGATATGACTCACAATAGCTGGAGTCCCTAGCAACTGTTTTGTTTCACGAAGAAATCAGATGGGATATTCTATATTCATGGGGCTTGTAACAGCACTGCATGGATGTGCCAACTGTGTGCCAGTTGCATTATACTACTTCTGCCTCCTGTGACAAGAGTCAGCAGCCATTATACTTTGTCATTGCATTTCAAAACAGTCTTAGCATGTCAAAAGTCATGTCTCAAGTAGGATAGCCTTGAAACAGCTGGACAACAAGGACAATAGAAAGGTCAAAAGTCTTTCACAAAACAGTAAAAGTCAATCATTTTTGGACGCAAAGTCAATTGCCCTCGGGCAACACGAGGGAAACCTAGAAAGACTGCTTGGTTTGTAATTCCTCTTCATTGAGCTCTGCTACTGCAGGACTGCAGAGTCACATTCAAAAGGAAAAAAAAGTACTAAAAAAAGCCCCAACAATATTACAACAAAACCACACACTTCTCATTGACAGTAACTTTCAATTATATTTAAGGCCAAAATGAGATAGAAGGAGGCAGGTGAAAAAAAACCCTCCTGCTCCAGAACATAACACTGATAGATTATTTTATTTTCATAGAATCACAGAATCAATCTTATGAAAACACCTTTAAAATCATTGAATTCACCTGCAAACATACCACTGACAAGTCCACCACTAAACCATGTCCCCAGGGGCCACATCCACATGTCTTAAATACCTCAAGGACTGGTGACTCAATCACTTCCCTGGGCAGCAATTCCAGTGCTTGACAACACTTCTGTGAAGAATTGTTTTTCCTAACATCCAATCTAAACCTCCCCCAGTGCAACTTGAGGCCATTTCCTCTCTAGCTCTCTTTCCTAACCATTTTGACCTAGTTTGTATTCTCAGCATCATGAATAACTAATAACTCAGATAACTAATATTGACACAGTAATTTTGTTTGAAAACAGTGCAAAAATTCTGATATCAAGGCTTCCTAAAGAAATTCAGAAACTTCTTATTTTTCCCAAACCCTGAGTCAGATGCAGTAATGTAATAGATGTCAATATTTGTTTCAGTATTACACAGAGATAAACATCTGTGCTGAAGCTGTGCATTTTGACATGCCCTTCAGATTTTTCATTCAAACTAGGCAAACAGAAAGATGCAATTATGGTAGGTAATTTTGTCTTTAAAAAACCCAGCTAACTTTTATAAGTAGGAGTGTCACAGAGCAAGTTGAAGATCGTTAGAAACATGATCCTGTTACAACAACAACAATACAGGTCTCTCTAACTCTTCCCTGCTGTTACAAGTGGAAGGTGAAAGTGTGACAACCAGAACATATGTATTAGTTGTGTTTGAGTATTTGCAGCTTCCAGAACTAATATCTTTTAAAAAATGGGGTTCTCTTTCAGCTTCCCTTTTTTACAAATCTTTAGCTAGAATCAGGAAAAAAAAATATGAAAGAAGAGCTTTCAATAGGTTTCATATCCTGTCCCTTGATCACCTTCTGGCACTGCTGTTCAAGTCTGTTTGTATAATCCTTGGGCACACTGTGTGTGATATATATCAGTCTTGAAAATTCAATCCTTCTCATCAAAGCAAGTAATAACAGGCTAATTGACCTATTACTCCCACCAGCTTCTTTGTTCACTGAAGCTGTATATATATCTTCTGCCATGTCTAAACTTAATACTGCATTTATGTTTTATTGCTGTTTGTTGTTTGTCTAAGTTAATGAAAACAAAATTAATTGCTCAGTCAGTAAAAATCATGCAGAATTTAAAAAAAAACTCTGTGATTTGTAATACAACTTATTTAATAACTGTGAAGTTCTGTTAACAGCTATGAAATCCAGGATTTATGCTTTGTTTACAATCTTTATCTGAGTCAGAACTCATTAAACATTAACCCATTCATTTAATGACATCTTTACTGTAAAATGACTTTTTTCTCCCAGAAAAATAAACAAACAAAAACAAAACAAAACAAAACAACCTCTCTAGATATTGCTGTGATTAGCCAGACATTAATATGTGATATGGAAAGGGTTGAAGAGTGTTTTCCTTTATGTAGTTAAAACAGAAATGCTCCAATCTAACTCACCAGAGAGGAGGATGTCATAAATATCAGGCTTGAGTTCAGAGCATCCAAGACAGAGCTCACTTTGCTCTCACATGAGAAGCCAAACACATCTATGCAAGGAATAGAGACAAGATGTAAGAAGTCCTCCCCTAGAAAGCCATCTCCATCTTTTAGTCAGTTAGGCTCAGCTTTGCACATGGGGAGACAAAGGTGTAAGCAACTTTTACTGATCCATACACCTACAATACAACACTGCTTGCAGCTTGTGACTTACCACATCTCCTGAGTCACAGCTCAAAGTCCCAAATGTGTAGATACAATGGAAGTAATGAAAAAGAATTATTCTGTAAAAGTCAGTTGCAGGAAGAGTTACGGTATTTCTGTGCCGTCCAAGCATCCCTTCAGCACCAAGACTACCCAGAGGGTCAGACAGACATGCCTTCATCTTACACTGCTCCCTTAGTGCATCATAGAGAGCAGTCAGTAAGACAAAGACACAAGTCTTTGGAGGCCTGGTGTATATTGTACCAAATCCCAGACAATGTCATTCATCTACAGCTACAGGCGCCAAAAAGTCTTTGTTAAAGCATGAAGCTAAAGGTTTTGCCAGAAATTTAATTGAGACAGGACAGTTTTCTGTAAACTGGCGATGGTGGTAACTTTATACAGGAGAGCTACATGACAGGCTGTGCAGTGACTTGTCTCAAGGAAAAATGTACCAAAAAAAAAGGAAAAAAAAAAAATCAACATTCTGGCTATGGGGCGCTGAGGCTCAGAATGGGACTTTCTCCCAAGCCTGTGTCCCAACAAAAGTTCACTTTCACTCACTGGAAGAGCAGCTTCCACAGAATATATCTCACAGAAATAAGATCTACCTGTTCATCCCCACTATATGCCACCTACTCTCTCTGGTGCTTTGCCTGTCACTGAGAGTTTTTTCTTTTCTCCCTGTTGACAGAAAAAAAAAATTTCCCTAGTACTTTATCTGTCTCAAGCAGGCCTCTGCTGTCTCTGGTCTTTTCTCCTTTCTCCCAGCCTTGGAAAAATATATCATACCTTTGTGGCATTTGAGAGGTTGATGGATCATTTCTCATCTTGATCATCAGAATATTGTATTTTATCTAACCAAATGGGACAATTCCTTTGAACACCAGAGCTTGCCAACATCTGCAATAAGAAGAACTTTCTAGTTTGCACACTCAAACAGTCAGGTGGGGTAACTGTCGTGCTGAGCTCAAGGCATGTTGGATGGCTACTCTCTTAAACTCCATTTCACATTAATGTGTCTGTAGCCACAGCTTTGTGTGTAGCCACAGCTGCAAAGAGTACATGGTCAAGGTAAGTATTGATGGTGCTATCAGGAGTGACATAGATGCTGAAGACAGGCAAACAAATAATTAATTGCATGCAGATCCATTAATACCAGAAGACATACCCCTGGCCTGTGTCTTCAGTCAGTAAAGTGAAGAAAGGCCTACCCACAAAATCCAAGTGAATGAATGCAACAGACTGGGCATCTGTGACAGGCTAAGACTGGGAATAGCAAGGGAAAAAAAATTGTGCATGATACTCCCAAGTAAACAAGCACAGCTGAGGTCAGCAGCTACAAGTCACTGAAATGCTCCTTCCCTGACATTCTGGAGAAGATAGACAGCTGCCATGATAGGAGAGCAAAAGCACCTTGGTCTTCAATAGTTAGGGCCAAGTCAACCACTTCATGAGTCTAAGAATCTGTTTCTTTTACACACTCAGAGGCCTCCATTCAATAAATGCTGCTTTTTAGTGAGTGCCCAGCACAGTAAATGCTAACAGTGTTAGTGTCTTGTTAAGGAAGATGTGCAATTTTCCTGTCTGGAGTTTCCTTATTGCTGGAGCATACGATAGTAAAAAGGAGAGGGTGGGTGGACTTGTACTGATTAATTGAATTCATTTCCGGTTTAATTAAAATACATTATGTACTACATATTTTATAGCAGAACTACAGAATGACATGCCCTCAACAAACCCATTTCTATTATAAGATTTCCTTCAATTAGCGCCAGCACAGAGAGCTTCTGAACGCAGTGTACGGCCAGACAGGACTCGCTGGGAGGAAGAGAGGGAGAAAGCCAGCGAGAAAGGCACTGTGCCTGGCACACCATGGGTGATCCAGTGTGCCTCTGGCTTCAGGAAGAAAACCAAACAATGAGTGGTTGGTCACTGTGGGACTGACTTACAGCGGAAGCCAGTCCCATGCTGCTTACTGGGCCCTCTGCCAGCCTGCTGGCAGCCTTGTGGGGAACATGGACAAGACATTAGGGTGCTGGCTGCCTCCTGACTACCAGATAATCTGAACCTAAAATCATGACCTCACCCATGGACCTTGTCTTTATTTTGAGCATCAGCAATGCCAAGGTAAAATAGTCACTACAGCCTTGTCCTCATCATCAGATTTTGAACCCTTCACTGTTCCTTCTCCCCCCAAAAAGCAGATGTCCAGTTTTACTGCAAGGTGGTTTCACATTCATGATTTCTGACACAGCACATATGTATTGAATTCATGGCTCTGTTCTACCATCTACATTAGCAACCTTGGCATCCTCACCACATTATGATGTATGAATTTTGGAGAACTGCATCCCCCTCCCAACTCTGTCTCCTCTGGGGATCATTTTTATTATTGTTGAATTGGTTGGATGCAGGCAAGAAAGCAAGACTTGAAAAGAAAACCATGGTAATTGTACAGATTGCTAGAACTTGAAAGCAGGAAGGAACTGAACATCATTGCATCCCAGCATTTAAACATGGGAACAAATGCTCTATCAGTGTAATAGCAGAGCAGTTACAGGCACACAGGTAACAGACCAGGTGGTCTGAGCAACATGGGAGGGCAAAGGGAGACCTGCCTAAGCACCATGCAATGCATGCAACTGTAAGCATGCAATAATAAATCACAATAGGGAGTTAACTGCTACTTCCAAGCAACAGAGTATGGCATCACTAATGAGTGAATTTCCCAGTGAAGGTAAGACTTTTTATATTCAAAAAAAATCAGCAGAGGATAAGTTCTACTGTGTAGCAAAGCCCTTAGACTAGAGGTAGCATGCCAAAGCCAAAGAACTCTGAATCTCACCCTGAAATTTTTAGTGGAGAGATTCTACAATCTTTTGACATTTAACATATATTCTTTTCTAAATTTAGAGATATTAAAGAAGTATCTTCTATATACCATAACATGACAGCTGTCCAGGTGGGAAGATGAGTCATAGAAATACAATTTCAAAATTCTGGATTCCCATTAAAGTACTACAAGCTTGATGGTCCATAGCCTCACATACTATAATCATGTAGACAGGTTTACAGCTCAAATGCTACCCAATTCTACTGGATACTCTCTTCCCACAGAGGTGCAAATTACTGTATAAGCAGGAGACAGGGACAAATCAGGGCCCTGTATACTTGAGTGCCTGTGTTGGGGAACATGTCCAGGACTGTTTCTGCTTTCACAAAATATTTGGGATTTTATTTCCTTTCAAGATGCATTCTGTGAGATTTCAAAATCTGAATGCAATAATTGATGCGATGCAACCATCTGAAATTTAAGAACAGTAAAATTCGGAAGAGTTGATGCCAGTCTTTCTTTCACCTAAGCTGTTAAAGAAGCAATAAGTAACACCATGTTGGCACATCCAAAGCACAAAAGCACATCCTGTAAGAACAGCAAAACTTTTACTTCCTCCCCTTAAATCAGCCCTCGTTTAAATTAGCTTATTGTTAAATCAGCTTATTGTTTAAAGGCAGACTGCCCAGAACAGAGGACCAACAGAGTAACTGCTGAGACAACAGGAACAGATGTAAGAACAGTATGCAAATTTCCACAAGGACCTCTTCTTCAGTAGTGGGACAAATTCAATTCAGCTGTCGATTACGTAGCTGAGCAGATCATATTTGATACTTATTATTACATAACGGAAGGCACAGGAGAAAGTAACTCTGAGACACAGAAAGCATTAGATCTGAATGGTAATCCAGAAGGTGGGTGGGTTGCAAACCAGAGCTCTGCACTAGCAACAGGATATAACATTTCTCTGCTCTTTTTTCTCTGCTTTTTTGACTTCCGTACAAACACCTTAACTGTTTACTTCAACTTGCATTTCTGACCCAAGGCATCTCCCTTAAGCTTGCAAAAAGTGAACTGCCAGGTAGGCAAAAAAGGACAGATTTAGCTAAACATTTCACTTATGAAGCTCGATCACCTGAAGTTTTGCTTTACATTATGTCTTTCATACACAGAGCAGCTATTCCATGTAGACTCCCATCAGAGAGAGAACAGCTGTCTTCTGTAAAACCAGAGAAGCTTCATTGCCAACTACCCCACGATTGCTGCTTTTTGACTGTCACTCAAAACTCTGCCTTTCTAATATTCAGTTTTGGTTCCATTTCAATTCAAAGGGCCATAGCTACCCTGAAGACTGCCATATGGTGTAGAGATCTGAGCAAGTTTGAAATGAGAAAGCCTGAGTATGAGAGTCTGCCTAGACATGGACACATGATGCTCATCAGAGGATAATTTACCCACTTCCAAGAAAAGTAAATTAGCCATGGTAACCCTTGTGTTGCTGCAGCAAGATTTCTACCAATACCCAAGTTACCTCATTTAAAGCTAGGGTGGAAATCTATAAACAATACTAAAAATTGCACAAACTCAGATGCATTTCCTTGGTTAGATTATATATCAACAGTATCTACTGCCACAGAAAAACAAAAAAGCAGAAGGAAGCTTCCATCATTAAGTATTCAAATCCTTAATTTTTTGACATATTCAAGCCAGGTCACTCCAAGAACTCATGCGATGAATTGCAATTTTGCTGTTGAGGTGTTAAACACAAAATAGCTGTTGAACACCAAAACCACAAGCAGGTTTCAACACTGCTGTCCTCTTGGGGAAGAAAAGTATTGAGAGCACTTAATGAATTTACTTTGTTTTTGAAGATTGAACTCTCCTTCTAAAGTCTGCCCACCTCAATGTGATATTTAAACAGTAAAAGGACTCTCACCAAACACTATTTTCAATCATGCAGCCTTATGATGCTACATTCAGTGACTGAGAAAGATAATCTTATGCAGCTACATACATACAAATGCACATATATATATATCACATACACAAATATATATATATATTTATAAAATGAAAGAGAGTCTAGTTGTATCCATAAAGACCAGTTGCCACAGAAGTCAGTGACAAATGCTGCAAATGGCACAAAACCAACTGTACTGCTCACTGAAGTGGGCAACCAGCTGCATATTGATGCCAGAATTCAAGAATACCTTTCTATAAAGGTGGTTTCTCTTTCATTTTGGAATTTTAAAGACAAAAACTTATCTTGTCAGTTTGCTAAGATCTTTCAAGTTCTACTATGCATTAGAAAGGACACATTCTCAAATGCTAATCACCCACATTGCCAACTGCAAGATATTTTTCAGAGTAAGATAGTGTCATCCTCACTAAAGAAAATACCAGTGACCGCAAAGTTCTGGGGACATTAATAATGCAAGGTACTGTAATATTTGCATTTTATGTCATTTAGAAGTTCTTCAGAAACTGATTGGGATTTTCAGAAGTGGTTACAGTTTGCTCAAATCTGCTCTCTCCAAACGAAAACAATTATACCACTCACTTTATTCATAAAATAAGTAAAGGATAGATCTCTTGAAAAATACTTTACATATTACATTTATATGTACATATTAATACATTTCCTGAATAGAGAAAGTACAATCATTTTGACATTTGTTACTGTCAATGTAGACAGTTAGAATACCCCCAATCATTCAATTACGTCATAGCTAGAAATGCTTTGAAAAACAGATTCCTGTTTTTGATATTCTGGTATGATAAGACAAACATAGGCCTAACAAATGGTGCATCTCCACTGTTTTGGTGATGTCAATAATCAGGTAAGAGTTAACCTAGGAGTTGCATCAGCTTGAGTTACTTTTGGAGAACTAGAGCCAAAGGCCACTGGTGGCTGTAATCATGCAGCAAATTGAAGCTGTGTGTTCTTTTGATGCTTTTCTACAGCTTCTTTTTCAAGAAGATTAAAAGCATGAAGAAAAACTTCTGAACAAGAAATCTTCAGCAGAGAATGTAAACAGAACATGGAAACAGTTGAAAAGCCACAGCATGGAAAAAAGAGATTCTGCAGAGAAGCAGATTGTAACTGGGCAGCAAGGACCTGCCTAAATTTGCAAAGAATAGCCAAATTTAGATAAGGCTAAATCTGTGTGTGCATCTAAGGATTTGTTGTTTTAATCTTTTTGCTTGCAAAACTCCTATGAAAAAACAAATCCCATGTTGCGCTGTGCAATCAGTTCCCTGTGACTGTACATGGTGGTTTGTGATAGCTCTGGATTTAGAGCTATCGTTCTGACCAGCCAAAAGCAGATCAAGCAGCTCAGGAAAATAAGGAGTCAGCCATAGGAACCCATCAGGCATAAGGGGCATACCTAGGCCTGATGCTAAGAGGACATACTCAGAGAAGACAGAAAAAGTCGTTTCACCTGATCTGCTTTACTGCTTTGCTAAAAGACATACCTATGAACACCATGGGAAACTTTGTGGGCAGCAAAGGTTAATTAAATTTCTTTTTCCTTTCAGACCATTCCTTATGAGAGTTACCTTCCACAAAATAAATCCTTCTTTTGCCCTTAAACAAAGGATCATACTTCTAGTCAACCATTAGAGCAGGTTTTCTTGCAGTCTGTTCTTCTCCTAGGCAATGGCTTGCAGGTACAGAAAGCTCCAACAGCATCATTTTTTGCCCCTGTTTTGAAGACACCAATATCCAAATCAAGAAGAAACACAGCAGGACCAGAAATAAGGTGATCATTGCACAAGTGACACTTCCCTGGTGGAAGCTTCCATCACATAACACCAAGAACTCCTTCCTTCATACATAGCCTGCTGCTACAGGTGAAACACAAAATTGTGTAGGGTTGGAGAGCTGTGGTCTCTTAGTCTTCTTAACTTTGAAGTATTTATCATCACTACCTGGAACTAAACAGTGGTGATGTGCAAGGCAACAAAGAACACTGAACCATTTCCATTCTTATCTCTTTTTCTGTCAATACAAGTTTGGATTAATAACTTGACAATTACAAGTATCTTGTTACAGGCAAGAGCTGTGGATGTTCATCATTGCTAGGAATGAGGTGACTTTTCATATCTGTTCAAGATCATAACCTCTGGGATATTTGAGAAAGGAATTCACTCCAGAACTGTAACACAGCTAATGCAATGCAGGCAAATCTAAGGGATATGATGCCTTTTGCAGGCAAATTTAAGCAATGTGATGTCTTACTGCTATACCATGCAATTGACTTACCAGAACTTGGGAAGAACTAACACATAGCTAGTAATGACACAAACAAGAAAGATGTCTGTATTGACATCTTTCATAGTCAAATGACTAATTAAAGTCTTGTCTGGTTAATAAGAGAATTACATGAATATGGGCAGTGTACAAATAAAACACTTAAAGATAAGATATTCATAAGATATTCATAGCATGAATGTTTCTAGTGCATAATAATACTTACAAAAGGCAAAACATCATTGTATGCTACAAGGAAACAACATCTTGGATTCATGCTGGTGCAGCCTGTTGCTGCTATGTGGCCACCACTGTATCAGTTGTGACTTTTACTCTCTCCCATACTCCCTTGAGAGGAGGACAACTAGCAACTGGAATCAGTGCAGTGCTGGTCACTGGAACACAACAGCCAGCAAGAGAAAAGTCCCAGCAGGAGCCACCTGCAAAAAGGAACACTTCATGCTGGGGCGTGGTCAGCATTACTCAGAGGCCACCTCTCCTGTCAGCTCCTGAGCACTGGCTGGTTGGAGAGAATAAAAACAGACTAGCAGCCCAAAGAATCCCTCAGTGGGGAGACAGGAAGGAATACTCTGCAGTTTTCAAATGCAGGTCTGTTCCTAAAATAGCAGCTGGATTGCGACAGAGGTCTCTGCCAGTGCACAACAACATATAACTTTTGCATTTTCTGCAAATCCTTTGGGGTTTCTTAAACTAGTCTAACATCAACCTGGATATTCTTCATATAGAAATATGGAAAACTTAATGGAGAAGATGATCAGAATGAAGTTATTTAAATGAACACATATGTAAGAAAAAAACCCCAATGGTATTGCCTGAGATCCTTCTCCTTAGATTAAAGAAAAACCTCATATAACAGTTTAATCATAGCCTGGAAGGATAGTGCCCTCTGGTGATAAAAATGCCCTAATATTTAAAAGTATGAAGTGGGTTTTTTAGTTATGATCCTTCTAATCAGTTGCGCTAGACTACTCAATTGCCAAAGCTTTGATTTTGAAATACATTTAATTAAGAATCTTTCATCTGTAGCAAATATATTTCATTCTGTGTGATTGAAAAAATCTAGCAAATTAACATTTTCTTACCTAATACAAATAGCTGCTGACTGGTTCTGCTGCTCTGCAATTCTCAGTATTCATTAAGGTTCACAAAAACTTTATGGACACAAGAGGTACATACTTTCTGGTTGTGCCTCCTAAGAAGAAACAGAGGTTTAACACTCAGTCATTGAACTGCTCCAGTTCCCTCTAAGTTCATCTAGTCAACTATAGGAAAGAAAATAAGGATGTGTTCATATTTTCTCCTATTTACAAAAAAATATTCTACATCCATAATAGGTTCCACTAAATATCTCACTAATTCATTCAGGTACAAGCAAATAAGTAAATTTGAGTGAAAAAAAAAAATAGCAAATATTCATAAATTGAGAAATCTTGTATATTTCTGACCAAAGTCAATTGATGCAACATTCTACTCACCCATGACAAAGGAGTTCAGTGCCAAAAGGAAGAGAATATTAGCGACCTCAGTTTCTCCTTGTAGGGATTCCTGCCCTTACCTGCCATTCCTTATATTGCTACATCTTATTTTCAAATTGTAGCAATATTACAAATGGGTGAGCCAAATGAGATAGGTTTAAGATCTTTGCTAGGTTGCAGGATTGAAGTTTAGAAGAGTCCTGCTTAATCCTGGTTCCCTATTATCCTTTTCTACCAAGATGTGGCCAGGTTTGTTTTACTAGCAATCACTATACTTACAAATATTGATAAACCTTATGTAACCTTCTTGTAAGGCTGAAGACTAAAACATTAGAAAAAGAAAGAACACACACAAGGCAAAAGAAGCTAATGAAATTCTTCTTACTGTGTTGGTATCTTCAGTCTATAAAGATATTGGAGGGGGAGACTAATTCGTCATATTGAGGCTCCCAGATCCTAGAGCCATGGGAGCATCTGCTAGGAAGGTTAGTAAGAAAAACACCATTTGAAGTCTTTACACTAAGAAGCAGCAGCAGTTAAGAAAAAATTACATGGATGCTGATATGAACCTGCCTTTGCTCACAAAGAGGGAAGCTGACTGATGGAGAAATCCCATAGTCTCTGCCAGACACATTTCTAATCACTACCTGTGCCTCATACTGAGTATTTCCAGGCATTCAGGCTGAAATTCCTTAGAGATTATTTTTTTAATGTTTTTCCATAGCTGTGTGCCCAGAACAAGAACCCTCCTTGAGGAAGAGATTAAAGTAAGCTAATTCTGCCTTGGAAAAGGGTGGAAGTGTGACAGTGAATAACAGGAAGGCCCTGGAGAGCTGAACCATGCTGCCATGGCAATTGAAGGAAGCATTATCCAGCTTCCCACACACTGCACCAACAGCAGCAGTTGCCCTTAAACTGCTCAAGGACCACATACTGCCTGTACCAGAAATGTTTGCTCCACCACATGATCAAGTGACCCAAGCAACTCCCTGTGTCTAAACTGTATCACTGTTGCCAGTTCTGTAGCAGCCTGTGTCCATGGAACAATGCAATAAATTGTGAAGAATGCCCCTGAAGCCAGAATACATTTGAGGTTTTAAGTAGCTCCCCTCACGAAAACATTTGAGAAATAAAAGCCAACAGCCAATGACCACTGAAGTGAAAGTTCAGTCTCATTTCCCTTTTCAATACAAGTCTATCCAAATATTTGAGCAGATGTATCTGTCCTATTGCCTTTTAAGAGCTCTATATTTTATCACTAGTTTCATTTTGAGAATATGAAGATAGGAATAGTAAGAAAGCCAACTTTATCTAAATCTATGGTAGTGAACAAATTTAAAGTAGCATTCATGTTCTACTTACAGTTTATACAAAATTAAATCCTTATTAGTTAGTTATATGACTTTCTGTACATTGCCTTTCAAAATGTAAGCAGGGATTGTGTTGAAAGTGCACATGGAATGCAGCTGAGAAGCTAAAAATAAGTTGCCAATAGAAATTTTTATATTATCCCCTGAGCGGCAAATTATTTAAGTGAAATCTGCTTCCATTAAATCAGTACTTCTTAAAAGTGATCTTTGTGAAGCAAAACCCAGTTCCACAAATTAGTCTGCAGAACTGTCTTAGATGTTTGCACTTTTTTTTGGACAAAAAATAATTGGGTAAGTTGCTTATGATGTTGAGCCGTCAGGATCATAATGTTAAAAACTTTAACTAGGCATTTAAATTTTCCATGAGGATTTGAAATTACCAAAATTTGTCAACATTAAAAAGAGCAAGTATTATTTACTGAATTTCTCATTGAAATAACAGCAAATACAGGAAAGGAAAGTATTTAAAATTAAAATCAAACCAGCAAGATCATATACTAAGCACCAGAGCTACCATAAAGATTTTTATATTATCTCCCAGTCATTTTGCTCTAGAGAGAGCTGTGAGGAAACAGTTTGTAGTAGTTGGGAGTGGGACTGTGGCCAATCCTCATCCCTAATGAGCTACAGCTGTGTGAGCCAGGTGAGCAATATCAGCAGGCAATGAGACATGGAACAGTGACCAATCCCAGCAGGGCACACAGGTGTGGGGGATGTGAGATCAAGGGTATAAAAGGTTGTGCCAGAGAACAAGAAGCAGCAAATGCTCCAGAGGCCTCTGGAAGGGTGGAGGGCCCAGCTAGAGCTTGCAGAAGCAGTGGAAGACCTGGAAGGAAGACCTGGAAGGAAGACCTGGAAGGAAGACCTGGAAGGAAGACCTGGAAGGAAGACCTGGAAGGAAGACCTGGAAGGAAGACCTGGAAGGAAGACCTGGAAGGAAGACCTGGAAGGAAGACCTGGAAGGAAGACCTGGAAGGAAGACCTGGAAGGAAGACCTGGAAGGAAGACCTGGAAGGAAGACCTGGAAGGAAGACCTGGAAGGAAGACCTGGAAGGAAGACCTGGAAGGAAGACCTGGAAGGAAGACCTGGAAGGAAGACCTGGAAGGAAGACCTGGAAGGAAGACCTGGAAGGAAGACCTGGAAGGAAGACCTGGAAGGAAGACCTGNTATGTATTGAGGCTGTCTCAGCTGTGACACATGGTGACCCCAGTGTGATTTGGGATTGGGCTGTAGGGTGAGGTACAGATGGAGATGGAGCCCAGTGTAACACTGAGAGCAGCAGGGAGATGCTGCCTGCTCCAGACTTGACCGATTTTGACACATGGAGTGACCATGAGCCGCTGGGGACGTGATGGGAAGTAATTTGTTGTGTGATGGACAAATTGTTTTGCCTATTTGGAAGGCTTTGTTGAAGTGAAAAGATATTGAGACTACTGATTATGCTCTTCATAGTGTGTTATTGTGGGCCAGGTCACAAGGTTTTGAAACTGATACAAGTATGGCTTTTAGTGTGAGACTGTGGAAAGAAGCTGGGGAGAGACTGTAGGATGTGATATCATAAGGGAATAAAATGGCTGGTGAATTGGTTACCACCTGGAGACTGCTTTATGAGTCTTTAAAAGAATGGAGAATGGAGCAGGACAGGAGAGAGCAGGGGGTGGAAGGAGCATTAGAGAGAAAAAAATCAAAGTTAATGGGGAACAACAGAAAAATGAGGTCCAGCTTGGGAATATGCTTTTCCCTGAAGTGGAGACTGTTGGATTAACTTCTGCAGAGGCTTCTCTGGGATCTACTGTTGTGGGAAATAAACAACAAACGGACAACACCTCGGATCTGTGTCTTGCAAACCCCATAATAAATCTAAGCTTGCTGCTCCTGGGACTTTGCCACCCTGCCATGTGACTGTGATTGCCTGACAACCTCTACAATTTTAGGAGCACATTAAAAAGAAAGCAGCTGAAGTGAGGGACTGGGATTTATTAGAAAAAATAGGCCCACCAAAAACATTGCATATGCAGAGTGTTGATATGAATGTTGCTTGTGGTAAACCTATGGCTTTCCCTGTTTTTAAAGTGGTTCCTAATTCAGGACAAAATGATATTCATCAAGTTTTTGCATGAAAGGTTGTGCAAGACCTCCAAGTAAAGGTGGCTAAATTTGGTATTAATTCCCCAGAAGTGATGTAATTAATTTGTGTTCTTAATGCTGATGTGCTTGCTCCTTATGATATCATGCATCTTGCTACAGTTTTGTTTCAACCAGCACAATGTGGTGTATTTCAAAATACCTGGAGGCAACTAGCCAAAAAAATGGCTTTAAATACTATGCAATTACCCCAGCAGGACCCTTGTTTTGATGTGGGAGTTGATGCCTTATTAGGCACTGGACCTTCTTCTAATCTGGATTTACAGGCAAGGTGAGACCCTCTAGTTTTGGCACAGGCTCAACAAATAGTAATGAGGGCTTTAATTAAAACAAAGGAGATGGCAGCCCCAAAATGAAGATATGTTACTATACAGCAAGGGACAAAGGAACCTTTTTTGCAATTTATGGGGAAGGTTGCTGAAGCCTTTTATGGCAAATATTATGCAAACAATTGGCCAAAGATAATGCAAACAAAGACTGCAGGAAAATTATTGAAACCTTGCCTGAGGACCCCTTGTTAGCTGATATTGTAACTGATTGCTTGAAAGTCAGGACAGTTGAGCACAAAATGGCTGCTCTTGCAGTGGTCCTAAAGCCTCCAGCAAAGTGCTTTAATTGTGGATAACAAGGGCATTTAAAGGCACAATGCCCACAAAATGAATGAAAAGTAAAATCTAAGATAAATCCGGGCAATAAAGTGAATTGCAATCATTGTGGTAGATTTTGGACATTATGCTAAACAATGCAGATCAACACCTGGAAAAACAATGCGTTGTCACAGCCAAGGGGCATCATCCAGAGACCATAAAAATAACAGGTTTGATTGACATGGGAGCAGATGTAACCATAATTCCACAACTTTGCTGGCCTCAATCATGGCCTCTCACTCAAGCAGGTTTTGGAATTATTGGGCTGGGTGGCTTGACTACAGGTGGTTTGTTTGCCACTGTGATTAATGTAAAAACTTTGATGACCAACAAGCTAGCATCAGGCCTTATGTTACCAATGCGCTATATAATTTATGGGGATGAGATTGTTTATCCCAATGGGGTGTCAAAATTGCTGTGAATTTTTAACAGGGGCCACTGTGATGCAGGGCCTTAAGTGTCCAGTTGTAATCCTGACATGGTCAGATAAACCTGTCTGGACTGACCAGTGGCCCCTTCCTATTGAAAAGCTTACTGCCCTGCAAGAATTAGTAGCAGCACAGCTACAAACTGAACATATTGAAGTTATTCAGCCCATGGAATCCCCCTGTTTTTGTGATAAAAAAGAAATCAGGAAAATTGAGACTTTTGCATGATTTACAGCAGATAAATACTGTAATGGCCACAATGGGAGATTTACAACTAGGCTTTTGAACACCCACAATGATCCCACAAGGATGGGAAATAATTATTATTGATTTAAAAGATTGCTTTTTTACTACTCCATTGGCTGAACAAGATAAGGAAAAGGTTGCTCTTACTGTGCCCTCTTTAAATCATGCTGAAGCTAACAAAAAGATATCAATGGAGAATCCTTCCTCAAGGAATGAGAAATTCTCCAACTATTTGTCAATGGTTTGTGGCACAGGCCTTATTAAAGGTGCAAGAGCAATTTAGCTATTGCTATAATGAATGATATCTTGCTGGCTTCTGAAAATAAACAACAGTTCTCAGCTCTTGAACAATGTGCTGTAACAAATATGACAACTTTTGGTTTAGTTATTGCCCCAGAGTAAGTACAGGAACAGATTCCTTGGAAGCATCTAGGGGGTGATAATAACTAATACTCAGATTGTGCCTCAACCTGTAAAATCAGACCTTGAAGTTAAAACTGTTACTAATGCACAGAAATTGGTTGGTGCAATAGGTTGGATCAGGTTATACTTGGGAATAACTAATCATTAAATGCAATCTTTGTTTGAATTATTGTCAGGGATTACTACTACTGATGAGAGACATTTGACTGTTGCAGCAAAAAAGGTCATAGAAGAAGTTGAATTAGCTTTGACATGCAAACTTGTTAACAGAATAGATACTTCTGTTGGTGTGCAACTATTTATTTTTCAAAGATCATAAAATACTGTGTGGAATATTGAGTCAATGGAATGATGATTGGGAAGATAAATTGCATATCTTAGAATGGATATTTTTATCATTCAGATCCTGAAAAACAGCTCCAAGACTTTATGAGCATTTCACAGATATCAATCTCAAAAGTTGCAGATGTTGCCATGAAATCTTAAGCCATGATCCTGTAACTATTGTGATACCTGTACAGCAATAGTATTTTGAATAATGCTTTCAAAATAATCATGAATTGCAATCTGCTCTATCTTATTTTACAAGCCAAATAATATATCATTTACCTTCTCATCCTATTTTTTACTTTGATGAGGGACATTCCTCTTCAGGGGAAACAAATTTGTTTTCCTGTTCCAGTGGAAGGTATAGCAGTTTTTACAGATGGATCAGGAGAACTGGAAAAGCCACTGTGGCCTGAAAAAGGATGATCGGTGTGAACATGAAGTGATGATTCAACAAGGGTCTCCTCAACTGGCTGAACTTTGTGCTGTACTTTTGGCATTTACTTTATTTCCTAATCATGTGAATATAATTACTGATTTTGTGTAACATTTAGATCAAGTTTTGTTGTTGCTTCGGGTATGGTTGGAATCTGGACTGTTCTTTTTGCTGATGGTTGTAATCATTGCCTTGTGTTTCTCCTGTCTGCCCAGATTTTTGCAAAGGGCCCTGCAAAAGTCCTTAGCAGCTGTGTTTGTGCTAAAAAAAAAAAAAAA
>VZSE01014777.1:152383-175902 GCA_013398275.1 Promerops cafer | reverse complement strand
GAAGAAGGCCCATTGGAGCATGACTGTGTAGAAGTAATAGAGTACATGTATTCGGAAAGAGAAGATCTGAAAGATGTCCTGTTAGAGCAACCGGAATGGGAGCTATTCACAGATGGAAGCAGCTTTGTGGAAAACGGAACCACATATGCTGGATATGTGGTAACAACAATAAGTACAGTAGTGGAGGCAAAAGCCTTACCACCAAACACATCTGCCCAACGGGCAGAACTGGTCGCTTTAACCAGAGCACTAGAATTGAGCAAAGAGATGGCCCAGGTAAGACCAAGGCCAGTCAGATCACTCTCTCCTGGCCACTTTTGTGTCCCAACAATCCAATCTCACCTGCCTTGCCTTGCCTTGGCAGCCCAACAGTTTTCTTGCCTTGCCCTTCTAACCCTCCCTAGCCTTGCATTCTCTTGCATGCCCGTGCCCCACCATTGACCTGCCTACTGCTTTCCTCCGGGGCCTTCCCTAGCCCCTTCTGTTTCTGCCTGGCCTACCCATCACTGGGCTTACTTTTCTATCCCCAGCCTTGCCTACAACTTCTGGGTCTTCTCTCGCCTACCACTCCAGTTGCTTTCCCCTCACCGCTCTAGCCTTACTTACCTCTCCCTTGACTTGCCTACAACTGCCTACACATGGTTTGCATTGCTTTGCCTGCATGAAGGACAATGCAAAGAGTGGTAGGCAAGGCAAAGTAAAACAAGGAAGTTGTAGGCAAGGCAAGGCAAGGCAGGCGTAGGCAAGGCAAGGCAAGGCAGGCGTAGGCTAGGAAAAACCAGGCAAGGTACTGTCCTGGGTTACAGTGTAAGGTAACTGACACTGGAGACATTCAAGAACCATCGGGATGCAACTCTGTGCCACATGCTCTGGGATGACCCTGTCGGAGTGGGGAGGTTGCACCAGATGACCCACTGTGGTCCCTTCCAACCTTACCCATTCTGGGATTCTGTATGTAAGCAAACTAAAATGCAACAGTCTAAGTTTAAACTGCTTTAAAGAAAGACCAAAAAAAGGATAAATGAAGCACTTAGTGGCACGGGATTAACTGAGGGTTAATGTTCACAGACACAGCCAAGAAATATGAGTATCTCTTGACCAATCTTCTCATGCACAGTAGCAACTCTTAGGTTTCAGCCCTTCTGCCTAGTTCAACTGGCCTGAAAGGTTGGCTGTTGAATTAGGAATACCATGACCCTAAGTTCCTGTAGCTCCAAATTAGTTTTGCTTTGTGGTGGAAATACTGACATTTTAATGTATTTCTTGCATCTCATAACAAAAATATAGTAGATATTTAGCTGACACAAACCAGAGTAAGTTGCTATATAATTTATAGTAAGCCCATGCATGGTTCAGGAACATTCCTGACAGTATGATGCCTCAGAATCAGTATATATACTCAGAGTCATTAAGACTTGGTCTTGGCTTGAGAGGAAGTGAGTTTTTTGGGAAGTTATAGTCAAACCAATAAGTGGTCAGATTTGAATATTGACACCTGGTGTGACCACAGATCGCCTCTGAGGACACATGGGGCTTAAAAGCAGAGATTTCCCAGAGTTCAGCTCTCTTTTGTTCTGGCCCCAGGAGAGTGCACACCTCCTCTGCCCGGCCACAGGCTGGGTGGGGGAGGGGAAGCCATGGAGGCCTAGGTTGAGGTAGGCCGGAGCCCCGAAGAGAGAGAGAGGGTGGAAGGGAATGGAACCGGGCCAGCCCCTGCAGGACGGAGGGGTGGAGAGACACCCAGATGTCTTCCCCCCTTCCCCCACCCGAGGAAGAGAGAGAGGGGGAGAGAGAGATCGGCAGAGGAGGCGGCAGCGGGGAGGTGCCCAGTCATGTGGGAGTCGCCACCGTGAGATTTCAGTCTCCGCTGAAGGCAGTGGAGCTCGGACTTTTAACCCTTTCCTGGGTGAAGGAAACTTTATGAAACATTAGTCCTCCTGGTTGGTGGTTTGAAAGAAAAGAGAGACAGTCTGGGACCTGAGATGTTAAGAGGAAGATGGGAAGAATCCAAGGTGGGAGGAGATGATGGAGTGGCCTTTTGGCTGGACTTTTCTTGTATAGCCATAGACTGAACCAAGTTGCCTGTAATACATGAGACTGCATTTAGGTGGATGTGATGGCTTGAGCCAAGAGAGTGACCTGCAGTAATGACACCATATAAAAGAGTGGACAGAGGAAGATGAAGAGGGTGTGGTGGTGCCCTCTGTCTTCAGGGAGAAGAAGAGCTCTGTTCTCGAGACCCTCAGCCCCAGGGGATGAGAAAATGGGGGGGACTGTTGTCCCAAAAATGAGATATGGTTGGTTTTTGGCACTTGGCAAAGCATCCTTGAAGAACCCTATGAGCAGTTTCGGTCCATGGACGGTGGTGAGAGCACAGGGTTTCAACCCTGTTTCGTGGGGAGGACTATGGTACAAGAGAAACTCCTCTCTCCCCTGATGGACTGAGAATTGATTATCTGAGTGGGGGTAATTTGATCAGGTTTCCAAGGTTTTGTCTCACTGTGGTTTGGTGGAAATTGGGTGGGAGGAGGAGGAATGTTTGGAAGGTTTTCATTTTGTTTCCTGTGTGTTTCTGTTATTTTATTCTAAGTTAATAAAGTTTTTTCCCCTCTCTTTCTAAGCTTGAGCCTGCTCTGCTCTGTTCCTGGTCACATCTCACAGCAGTTAGTTGAAGAAAATACATTTTCATGGGGGCACTGGCATTGGGCCAGTGCCAAACCATGACACCAAGGCAAATATTTTAATATATCATTGTATACTCCCTCATAAAAATAACATAATGGCGATTTTGGCTAGTAAGAAAGAATAAAGCAAATCTTTTGACTGGTGGGATTTTTTTGTGGGGTTTTTTTTGTCTTTGAATTTTGAAACTCAATGATTCACAGGCTTTGTCCACTGGTCCTGAATTTTGAAAAGCACTATTGCTTTTTCTTTGATGGATCTGTTGGCTCCACAAACCACTAACCTTTTATTAATTCTGTTAGGTGTAAGAACACAGGGTAATCAAAACCATATTCCAGTTATTTCCACCTCTCTGATTTTTGGGGAATGCTCTGTGCCATTCTGTAGCAGTGACAATACTGAAATAGTGGCCCAAGGGCTAGTTTTGTACACAATTTCAGAAGACATGAGAAGCTGAGAGAATATATTTACATGCTCTTTGTTCACATTAGTCTGCCAAACTGGGTGTTAAGCATGTATCTGACCAGTTCCAGGATTTCAAAGTAGAGTTATAAAGATGGAAAGGCACTAAAGGGTAAGAAAAATCATGGGAGAAGAATTTTTTAGGCAATCCGTAAAAACAGTAAGCTGCTAGTAGGGATGTCTAAGGATAATAAAAGAACTAGGCCTACTGAGACTCGCCCACTCATTTTAGAAACAACAACAACATCCTTCCTTTTTTCAAGCTATGCTTTCTACAGTACCTAAAACTTCCTGAGCTCTTTTCACATCACATATCACGTCACGTCACGTCACATCATGTCACGTCACATCACGTCACATCACTAAAGTTCTCCCTAGTTCCTGTGGCTGTTCCTTTAGTCTATCTTTAAGTTAATTCCATAGTTGCAGGAGAGGTAGGTATTCCATCAGCCTTCACCTGCTGCTACACAGTCTGTAACTTTACTGCCTCTTTGATGAATCTCTACAGCTTTAATTGATTTTAAAAATGGAAGAGACAAAAATAGGAAATAACATATCACCCATTGCTTTTCCTGTAAAGCATATTATAACTAACTTTAGGCAGACAGCAGCAATGCTCATGGAAGCAGTTCACACAGCAAATTCTGAGCTGGAGCCCACTTCTTCTACATGAATTGTTTACCAAAGGGCAAGATGGGGTTTCTGTTACTCAGCCACAAGGAGCTTGACTTAGTGAGGGAGCCAGTTTCTGTAGTCTGTGTTATGCAGGAAGTCAGGAGGAATTTTTCCTTGTTGCTGAGTGTGGCACTCACATACGGGTGTATAAACAGTAGAGCCTGAAAGATCAATTATTTCATGTCCTTTTAACAAATGAAACTGCTATAGTGCTTACAAATCTTATATGCTTCAGTCAATGGGGGTGGGGGATACTTTTAAATTCCTGGATTCTATAGCCAGAAGTAATGGAAAATGACGGTTGAATTCAGTCAGCCTTTCTCTATTATCAGGCTGCTTGTTCTTGATCTTTGTCTTGTAGGTCTGCTGTAATTCCCATCGCACAGGGGTAAGAGAGGAAGGCTTATGAGGAAAAGCCTGTAGTGAAAAAAAGAGGGGGAGAAATTTTAAAGTGTATCTAAAATTAGCAAGATGTAATAGTCTCTCCTTTTGTTTTTGAGAACAATAATGTGGTAAATGGAAATTTGACTAGAACTCCTTGAAACTATTTCTTATCTTTCAGAACCAGAATTGCCTGACAACTGGCTGCCTAAGTAGTCTTGTTGTAGCACAGACCACCTATATGGTACAGCCAGTGAGAAGTCTATGACACTGGAACAGATGGCATAGCGTACAGTGGGAACAGCATATATTATTAATAAACACATTCTCAAAGACTGAGCTTGACTAAATGGGATAATAATGCAGAAGAAAATGTTGATTTCTTTTTAATTACATCAGTAAGTTGCAGTGCTTACTTATAAAATACCAGCACAAGAAGGAAGTGCTTTGCTTTGTGTATGTTGAGAAGTAACCTTGGACCATCTATCTTGGTTTGAAAAAGACAGGTGTCTGCTAAGGAAGGCAGGAGCCTCCCATTAAATGGAAAATGTGAACCCCCTCCCTCTGAATTATTAGAATTTTGAAATTAAGGGGCTCTCAAGCAAAGATATGGGAATAGGAATAACAGTTCTTTACTAGGAAAATTAAAAATACAAATGCAATAGTACAAAAAAAAAAAAAATCCACGGACAGAGTCAGAATACCACCTGACACCCTGTTGGTCAGGTTGTTGGTAGCAGTCCAATTAAATGGTGGCTGCAATCCTCCTGAAGTGGCAGATGTGGTTCTGTTGAAGCAGTGATCCTGTAGAAGGGTGTAGTTTTCCTCTGAAGGTCCAGTTGTGGTGTAGATGGGTGTGGTCTTTCTCTGTGAATCCAGTGGAGAAGAAAGCTGCTCCTCTGGGAATGCAGTGGGAAAAGGCTGTCTCTGGAGTTCCAAATCTCAGGTTACATCCAGGTAGGAATGCTTGGCTCCTCCCCCTGGTGGAGCATCTCACAATGGAATGACGTAATTTTATCAGTCATGCAGTGAGACTCAATGGCCCATTAACAGAAGATATTTCTCTGAGGGAGGATCAGTTGTGGAAAAGATAAAGGAATCTTTCCCCTAGTTTTATCAGGTGGCCCACTTAACAGAAGATAACTGCCCTACCTCTGACAGATGGCAACAGAATACACACCCCCACCCATATCTTGCCTTTGCAACCGAAGACACCATCACTACTTCTTAGCCAGTTATTAACTAGGAGGAACATTACATCTTAGATTAAAATTACTAGCCTCAGAAAGCTCTGCAAATAAGAGAAATGCGAGGTTGAAAAAGATATTATTGCTTATGAGTTGAAGTGGCTCTCTGCAGACATTATTAGACTTGGAGCTGAGACTTGACTGCTGTAGCTTCCTGAGTGTCTCGGTTTACAAAACAGTGTCTGCTAGGGAAGGCTGCAAGACCTCCCTTGGAATAGAGAATGCAAAGCCCCTCCCTCTGGATTATTAGAATTGTCGAATTAAGAGGCTCTCAGGTAGAGAGGTGGGGATAAGAATAGCAGTTCTTTACTAATATATATATAAACAAACACACAACAGTAACACCGGTATTAACAATAAACAGACCCAGACCCAGTGAGAGCCTTGCGGCGGCGGCACTTTCCCTTCGGTGCAGTTCCGGGCACAGCCGGCAGGGGCGCTGGCAGCTCCCGATGTGCAGGGCAGGTGCGGTGCTCCCCACGCGGCTGCAGGGGGCGCTCCGGCGCGGGCTCGGCAAACACGCGGTGATGGCGGCGTGCCCGAGGCGGGAGGGAAGATGGAGGAGAAACGGCGCTCTACGAAAACCCCGGGGCAGCCGGCCCGGTGCCTCCAGCAGGACTCTCAGGAGCAGCAGGCTGCAACAGCAGGGATGAGCAGAAAAAGTCCTGGGCTGGTGAGCGAGATGCACCAGAAACTCCGCGGCAGCAGCTGGAACTGCGGGGTGTCGCCGGCTGGGCGTGGAGAGAGCCCAGAGCAGCGCCAAAGAAACAGCAGGAGGGTTGGACAGCGGCTCCAGGCAGGGCAGAGAGCAGAGGCAGTATTCCCTGGAGAGCACGAGCAGAGGCCGGTCAGTCTCTCAGGCTGGTGAACTATCCCTGCAGCAAGTGACAGCCGTCCCTGTCCTCTCTCGATGCCACCCAGGCAAAGCAGGAGGACGAGACTGCCCCCAAACCCGCCTTTTTACCTACCTCCTACTCTCGCGATGGTTCTACCTTTTTCCCCCTGCCCTGTTCCAAGCACCCAGTCCCTGATTTCTAATGGGGAAAATTCCAACCCCCAACACTGAGGCATAAATATCTATTCTTTCTCGGTGTGCCACTGAGTTTACTTGCCCTCTTTCTTTCCAATCAGTTGTTTGTTTTATGTATTTATACCCTGGTCTGGCCCCATAGCAAAACTAATCTTGATCCAGTCCCTTTTGGGCTGTCAGCAAATACGTACCTCTATCACAATCTGTGAAGACTGGAGGGATGGTCAAAATGCATCTGCTATAGCCTCCTAGATGTATGTAATTTTGCTTGCTTCCTAGGAATGCTTGCGGTCTGGTAAAGACCTGGAAATACAAAAATGTACATGAGGTTCTCCCATGTTTCTCCAAATTCTCTTTATGTAATGTAGAATTTAAATAAAATAATGAAAAAATCTCACATGCATTGGGAGATACACATATTTCTGGAACCCAGCTAGTCTGACTAAATTCTCTCTGGCTGATATAGCTCAGAATGGTATTGGTAAGCTTGTGCAATGTAGAGTTTATACTTAATTTCAGACAGATTTAACTTGGCTAGCTTTGAGACAGAACAAAACAGCAACAAAAATTATACACAATGAAAAACAATGTTCAGTGACAACTTTCCGCAAGCATGCTGCTTTGATTCACAAGGTCCTTAAGCCAAAAAGCTGCCTTATTATTATTCCTTCCCCACAACATACTTGTCTGTGGACAAATGTGCAAAGTTCACAATATGCTCAGTTCATTCAGGTAATGAGTACTGGCTGATATACAAAGGAACATTCACTTAAAAGACATGTTAGGGTCTTGAAAAAGTCCAGTGTGACAGGAGGTTGGCTGCTTTTATACAGAAGTAGGTATATTTGTGGTACTGTTAAGGAGTATGGTGCTTAATGATTCAGAGTACAATGTGCATCCTCAGAGAAAGAATTCCACTCCCTCCTCTAAGTGTGTGTTAGCTGCAATAGCTGGAGAACTACTTGGCAGATCACAGAGGAACTCAGGGAAGCAAGCAACGACCATCTACTTTCAAAATCTCACCAGGCACCTCTGTTTGCTGAAGTGCCTGAAATTCCACTTGTAAAATAAAGTAGTACAAAAGTGGGGAAATACTATTCTCTGTTTGTGATCTTGGTAACATACCACATTTGCTGGGCTGCTTGGAAAGGGATGCTGTTTCTCAATCATCTGTAATTTACTGATGCTTTTCCTTAAATTCTCTGTAGATCAAGTAGATAGAGTAGTAGACTGCTTCTGTCACTTGCTGCAGCAAGTAAGTGAGTATACCAGTTTTCTAGCATCAGTGCTCTTCAACTGGCAGCTAGGGAAAATACCTTCTTTTGGAATCTTCTTTGGCACTTACCTTGCTATTGCTTCTAAAGTATTCTGAGACTTAGTGATCAGAGGTCATAGGATTAAAAATAAATTAAATTTTTAAAAAGCAAAGTAAGAACCCCACAACAATTAAGAACTAGAGTAACAAGGCTTCACCTTGCATGGAAATCAGAGGAGCAAGGGCACCTGTTTGGTGGGGTTTATGTACAAAGGCTTTATTGGTTAGAGTACTGCCTTTTGTACCATGTGTGCAGAAAAAATAAGTGCAGTCACTAGAAAACAGTAGACTCCCGCTATTACTGGTTGAATATCAGGAACTGAAACTTACATTTGTTCAAGACAGTAGTTTGTCACCATTAGTTGAGCCAGGACTTCTTCCCTTTATGTATTTTCCTAAAGCACTGTAGTTGAGGAGAACATGTACTTCAAAAGGAACATGAGGAAAGAAAATTTGAATAATATTTACTATGAATCTACTCTTTTAATTGATTGATTTATTTTTTTAGTTAATCTGAACTTCCAAATGTGAAGTGTTCATAAACATTTGTGGACTTTCCCAAATGAACAGATTTCACCCAAGGGTAACTTACAAACTATTTTGATTACACTGTAGCCAGACACATATGACTAATCCCTGATTACAGGATATTGTGTCTACTCTGTTTTTGCTGAATGATGAATTTTAAACAATAACAGAAGTATAATTTATCTTTTTACTAGTGGAATTTTCAAGAGTCAGAGCAACTTAGAAAAATTTCTCACAGGTGTCTACAAATTCAGAAATGATATAACCAAATTATTGTAGCCTTTATTGAATTTTTTTGCTCTGTATCATAACAGTCTCAGGGCTCTTCTTCCCAGGCCAACTATGACACACTTCTTCAAATGTTTGCCTAAAAGCCATATACAGTTTTTCATCTATAAGAGGTTTTCTGTTTAATCATTATCAGGATCAGTATCTTAAGAGTCATGTTTGTGTGTGTGTGCAGACTTACATCTGTCAAAAATGTAATTGGAAGGGTAGTTATAAAACTACTCACAAAATCATACAGATATTGATGCACATTGCAGTTTTCAAATCAAGAAAATATTTCCTGCACTAAACAAGAATGATTGATTCAAAATTGTAGATAAGCTTCAATCATTTTAATTGTGATTTAATTGGGAAAGGACTTTACCATTTGTTCAAAAGCCTCAGCAACCATTGTGTGTGTAAAACAAACAAAAAAGACTGATAAAGGTAAAAGGAGTTCAATCAGGAAGCACGACCTGTGCTTCCGTATCCTGCTTGCCTTTGTTTATGTAAGTCTTTGTGCAGTCTTTGTGCTGTCATCAGAATTTAAGTTTCCAAACTAACAACTAGAACAAGTTGTTATAGCTCATTATTATGTACAAGTATATAATCTCTTTCTTGCTCTCTGAGAATTTCAATGTCTGATGCATAAATCAACTTGCCTACACTTCAAGAATCAACAGGGTGTAAAAAGTAGAATAGGATTACTGACTTGAGAACACTGTCTGCTGGCTGGAGGTGCTTTGCTTCGTACTGCCTGCACCAAGCTAAAGACTGTTTCTCACAAAAGTGTTGGTTGCCAAATCATTAAAACTTATTATACTGAGGCAAATAAATTTTTGGGATGACAAAACTAAGTATGAGGTAGGTATATGTTATTACAGCCATTTTATAACAAGATGAAAACAATGAAGAGAGTATTTTCAAAAAATTCTGTCTGAGGTAATTACTGCAACATAAAGAAAGAAAATACTTTGTCTCATCAAGGTATATACCAAGTCCAGACCAATGAATGCATCAGTGAATTAACTCAAGGTTGAATGAAAACCTAGTATGTAAGGAATTGGGGGGATGACAGTGTCTTGGTTTACAAGGCAGTATATGCTAGGGAAAGGCAGCAAAGCCTCCCTTAGAATGGAGAATGTAAAACCCCCTCCCTCCAGATTATTAGCATTGCGAAATTAAGGGGCTCTCAGGCAGAGATGTGAGGATAAGAATAGCAGTTTTTACTAATATGCATAACAAAGCAAACAAACAACAGTAACAGCGGTGTTAACCCCAAACAGACCCAGACCCAGTGAGAGCCTTGCGGCGGCGGCACTTTCCCTTCGCTGCAGTTCCGGGCACAGCCGGCAGGGGCGCTGCAGCTCCCGATGTGCAGGGCAGGTGCGGTGCTCCCCACGCGGCTGCAGGGGGCGCTCCGGCGCGGGCTCGGCAAACACGCGGTGATGGCGGCGTGCCCGAGGCGGGAGGGAAGATGGAGGAGAAACGCCGCTCTACGAAAACCCTGGGGCAGCCGGCCCGGTGCCTCCAGCAGGACTCTCAGGAGCAGCAGGCTGCAACAGCAGGGATGAGCAGAAAAAGTCCTGGGCTGGTGAGCAAGATGCACCAGAAACTCCGCGGCAGCAGCTGGAACTGCGGGGTGTCGCCGGCTGGGCGTGGAGAGAGCCCAGAGCAGCGCCAAAGGAACAGCAGGAGGGTTGGACAGCGGCTCCAGGCAGGGCAGAGAGCAGAGGCAGGATTCCCCGGAGAGCACGAGCAGAGGCCGGTCAGTCTCTCAGGCTGGTGAACTATCCCTGCAGCAAGCGACAGCAGCCTGTCCTCTCTCGATGCCACCCAGGCCAGCAAGAGATGAGACTGCCCCTAAACCCGCCTTTTTACCTGCCTTCTACTCTCGCAATGGTTCTGCCTTTCCCCCCGGCCCTGTTCCAAGCACCCAGTTCTCAGTGCCTCCCCGACTTGTAATGGGGAAAATTCCAACCCCCAACAGACAGAAATATAGTTCTCATTTTCCTTGAAATTGAAATGCCGAGGAAATTTCATTTTTGGAACTTCATGACTTAGTGCCTCTAGGAGGAGCTATGCTATCCTTACTGCCATAGAAGTTCTTCAAACTGATGTTCTCATTACTGTTTGGTGTTCTTTTTCTGATTTATCCTACCAAGCCACTGAAGCACAGCTTACATATTAACTATTGCATTCCTCCTTCATTCAAGGACAGCTCAAGTTCATACACACTTTCATACTATTATAAAAATGAATATGTACATGATTCCATTTGACTGCATAAAAGCAGCCATTGGTTCAATGAAAACGCTCACAGCCTATGAGTCTGGAGACCCTTTGACAAGTTCTTGCCACCAAAGTGAAGGGAAGCATGGTTTAACATCTTTTTTATTTTTCTTCCTACTTGGGTCGTCTGTAATGACTTCTGCCAAGGCTGATTTATCCATGGAGCTTAATACACTTACTCATGAGAAGTAAATCTCTTGCTTTTGGATTAGACCAGTTTTTCTGGATCGTGGATGTCTTTCCGGGGAAGCTGCCCTCAGCTCCCACTAACCTATGTGCAAGATTATTACCAAACTTTCCCTGCTTCCGCTTTACAAGCTGACTACAATCTCGGTGTTCAGTATATGCTGTTTGCTCTCTGAGCAGCTTTGCATTTTTCAAGTAGTATCTCTGTCCTCAGTTATGGTTAGGCAAACTGTCATTGCTAGAACAAAGGAAGAGTATGTCTAACCCCTCTCTGAAGAACAGCTATCCTGCTAATACAGAGCTAAGATGGTAGTTAAGCATGGCCTCATTAAAATGTTAATATCAACTCACTGCTGTTTGCTTTATTATACATACTAATAAAGAACTGTTATTCCTATCCCCACATCTCTACCTGAGAGCCCCTTAATTTCACAATTCTAATAATCCAGAGGGAGGGGGCTTTGCATTCTCCATTCCAAGGGAGGCTTTGGTGCCTTCCCTAGTGTTGGAGGTTGGAATTTTCCCCATTAGGAGTGCTGGGGAAGAACTGAGAAACTGGGTGCTTGGAACAGGGCAGGGGGAGGGGAACTCTGGGGGGGAAGGGGCAGAACCACTGCGAGACTCCGAGGCAGGTAAAAGGCGAGTTTGGGGGCGGCCTCGCTCTCTTGCTGCCTGGGTGGCACCGGGTGAGGATGGGGACAGCTGTCGCTTGCTGCAGGGATAGTTCATCACCAGCCTGAGAGACGGACCGGCCTCTGCTGGTGCTCTCCGGGGAATCCTGCCTCTTCTCTCTGCCCTGCCTGGAGCCGGGTCGCCGTTATCCCGCCCTCCCGCTGTTCCTTCGGCGCTGCTCTGGGCTCTGCACGCCCAGCCGGGACGCCCCGCCGGTTCCAGCTGCTGCCGCGGAGTTTCTGGTGCATCTCGCCCACCGGCCTGGGATTTTCTCTCGAGCTCATCCCTGCTGTTCCAGCCTGCTGCTCCTGAGAGTCCTGCTGGAGGCGCCGGGCCGGCTGCCCCGGGGTTTTCGTAGAGCGGCGTTTCTCCTCCATTTTCCCTCCCGCCTCGGGCACGCCGCCATCACCGCGTGTTTCCCGAGCCCGCGCCGGAGCGCCCCCTGCAGCCGCGTGGGGAGCACCGCACCTGCCCTGCACATCGGGAGCTGCCAGCGCCCCTGCCGGCTGTGCCCGGAACTGCAGCGAAGGGAAAGTGCCGCCGCCGCAAGGCTCTCACTGGGTCTGGGTCTGTTTGGGGTTAACACCGGTGTTACTGCTGGGTGTTTGTTATATATTTAAATATATAAATATATATATATTAGTAAAGAACTGCTATTCTTATCCCCACCTCTCTACCTGAGAGCCTCTTAATTCCACAATTCTAATAATCTGGAGGGAGTGGGCTTTGCATTCTCCATTCCAAGGGAGGTCTTGTGGCCTTCCCTAGCAGACACCTGTCTTGTAAACCAAGACAAGGTTTCAAGGGCTGCTCCTGGAAAAAAGGCAAAAAGGCAGACTTGTAACTCAATTCATGTCCACTCAACTTTTGGATGCCTGTACTTCAGGTAAAAGGTTTTGTATCGGTCATGGTTTAACCCCAGACAACAGTCAAGCACTATGTAGCCACTCGCTCACTCCTCCACAAGCAAGATCTGGAAGAGAATCAAATTGAAGAGGTAAAAGAAAACTTGTGGATTGAGATAAAGACAATTTAATAGACAAAGCAAAAGCAAAGCAAAACAAGTAATTAATTCCGTTTCCCATGGGCAGGCAGGTGTTCAGCCATCTCCAGGAGAGCAAACACCATCACTCCAAATGTCTGCCTGGTTTCTTCCTTCCTCCTTCTTCCCCACTTTATATACTAAGTATGATGCCATGTGGCCTAGAATATCCCTTTGGTCAGTTGGAGTCACTTGTCCTGGCTGTGTCTCCTCCCAGCTTCCAAAGCACCTCCAGCTTCCTTGCCAATGAGGTAGTATAAAAAGAAGGCCTTGGCTCTGTGTAAGCCTTGCTCAGCAATAACAAAAACATCTTTATTATCATTGCTGTGTTCATCAAAATCCAAAATCAGCCCCATACCAGCCACTGTGAAGAAAACTAACTGCCCTCCAATCAAACCCAGCACAAAAGCCAAACCTTGATTCTCTTAGTTTCTCGCTGCACTTTTAAAAACTTGATCTATCATGCATGCTTTTTCATCAGTACTATTTCTTTCCCTAGATTTCTGTGTAAATAAACAATTAGTCATGCTCAACAGATGGGATATTAAATAATGGGATGAGCCAATCCAAATGGTGATTTTGTGGAAAATACTGATGTATCACTATCTATATACATTCCTCTCCAGTGAGGAATGCTGCCTGAGTCAGGATACCTACTACATCATAAAAAACCAAGCACTGTAGCGATGAAGAAGTCTTCAAGCAATGTTCCTGAGGCTCTGTCTGATAATACTACCTGGAAAAACAGAATGAATGAAAATGCAATGTGGTCAATATCTGCCTGGCAGCAATGGCAGAAAGCAGTGGAGAAGATATCACAGCCGGGCTGTGCTGCTGAAGTGCTAGACTGGTACAAAAGAAAAGTTGCTGCTGCTTTGTTCTTGGTAATAACAGACAAGTAAGTTTATCTGGTTGTATGTCCATTTACCATATTTGAAAAACAGGTATTAGAACAAACTTCCTTGGGACTCCAATGCAGTTGGATTTCTATACACGGAAAATGCTCAATATTAATAGTGCTGACATTGCAAATAATAATTGCAATGTCAGCACTATTAATTAATAATGACATGGGATACGGCGTGCTGAGAGCTCTACCTACACAGACTGCCTGCATTCAAGTAAGGTGCCAACTCTTCATTTTATGTAGATCAGTTTTTCAAAACTATTCCTTGAAGTTACACTTTTCCTTGGGATCAGTTAAACTATGATTCTTGATGTGTTAGGTTATCTCAAATCTGGAGGTGATTAGGACATGGCTAGCAGGAACAATTGCCTGTACTTGCTAGATTTGATTTCAAACAGGTAATTGAAATTTCACATATGTTCTATTCTAAGACAGCTGTGCCAGCTGGGAGTGCAATGAAGGTGATAGAGTATGTCAGTGACAACACTTCCAGAACTAAGAGAACACCTGGTACCTCTGAAGTTCCATGTGTGGGTGAGACTCAGTGCATACCATCTGGGAAGAAGAGCTGTGTGCACAGGCTGAGCAGGTATCTCTGGCATGCTCCAGTTATGTGTCTAACTTTGACAATCAGGGCAGGAGGGAGTACCAGGCTCAGGATGAATACATTGAGAGGAATGACAGATTTGTCTTTACAAACAAGCAGTGGGTCTGCTGATAGACAAGACTAGCACTGAAGGATAAAAGAAACAATGAGAAGGATTCCCCTGATTGATGAATAGAAAAGAAGATATTTGCTTTTACAAACAAACTGTAGGTTTGCTGATAAATGAAATTGGATATTGAAAGATGAAAGAAACAATGGGGAAAACCCATAAATTCCATAAGAATTAAAAATTAAAAGGAGGGTTATACATTAAAGGGGAATCTTAGGTATTAGGCCTTCCGGGAAGCCTGTGCCTCTCAAGTACCTCAGCCAATGGGGAAAGAGAAAGGGAAATTTGGCTGGGAAATGAGGTTAAAAAGGAGGCTGTGTCCTCCAAAAATTTGAGTGACCCCAGGCGAAATGCCCCATGGCCTCTCCCATTATTCAAAAAAAGTAAAAGGACTCCTCTGTCTCCTTTTTGGACATAAACCTCTGGTGTTTGTGGATAAATTTTCCTCACAATGTGAAGACTGAAAACAATTGCCAGTGCAGGAGGAAAGATTCTACTCTTTCTTACTGGTTTAATTTAATGATGCATCATACCAACATGGAAAAACTTTTAAGAAAAAAGTTCATGAGAAGGAGTTTTAGAGGAGTTTCTGCAATGATGCACTTCCCCAAATCACAGGGAAAAGGAGTGACTTGGGTTATCCTAATTAGGCCAAGATTATTTTTGCTTCTATGCGAAGTCTTTTTTCAGTCAGACATGAGAATGGACAAGACTGAATACCCAACTAGTGGACAACTCTCTCCCATGAGACCAAGTAGCTGAAACTTATAATATAAAAATTATAAATACTAGAGTCCCCAGGATCTATGATGGATCCTGGGCATCATCTCCTTTGCGTTTTTCGCTTCCACAGCATGATGACAATATCTGTGGGGAGGACTGGGTAATGTCAATTCTACACCCTGACACCTATGGCAGCAGTTAGCTCTGGATTCGCTCTTCCCAAATCTAAGGTACCCACAGAAAAATAGGGATATTCCCTTTATGCTGGAGAGGGCTGTAGGAAAGCAGGGCATCCAAGTTCACAGCCTGATTGTTCATACTTATTCCAGAGATTACTCTTGAGCATTTGGTGTGTAGTTTCAAGTTACCGGATTAAACTTTCTCCTGATGCAAATAGGTTTAGCTGTCTTTGATGTAGTAGTGGCTGAACTCCCTGATTGAACTTGGCTCATATGAATATATACTCAGAGAATATTTTTATCTCTCATCCACCTACACTGTGATCCTGAATGGCAAATTAGGAAAGAATAATTTCCTATGGTACCATTTTATATCTTTTTGGAATGACAGTTAACTTGTATATAGTGTACTCAGATTTTACATGCAGAAAACTAAACTAAGCATGGGTGTGAATGAAACAATTACATTTCTAAATGTTATAACTACTCTAGTCCCTTATTAAGCATGCTGAAAATCAATCTAAAAAATTGGAGAGCATAATCAATACTCATTTGGGGTTTATTACAGTAGAGCTTTCAGAGAAAAATATTATCCCCTACATCACAACCTTCCCTTAGTTTTGCAGCTTTTTGTGCTTCTGACTGACCTCCTTAGATTTCTGGTAATATACAAAAATTTAATATACAGAAATACAGTTTGTCTATACTTATTGTCTCAGTCAATTATAAAAAAAAGCTCAGATGGGGGACATAACACCTTTGTTTCTAACAGACTTTGTCTGTCATGTGCTGAAGTCATTTGACTGCAGAATAAGCTGACTTTGTACTTTCCCACAGATAGTAAGTAAATAGAGGCCCTTCAGGATCAGTATCTTTATGCCCAAGTATTCTGTTTGGAATGACAGTGTTAAGAGCTCTGGCTGCTGAAACTTCTGCTGAAATCCTCGTTAACTCCAGCCTTCAGTGAGTTACAGGACAGAAATATCCAACACTCCACTGAACCTGCTGCAATTTTTATGCAACCCTGTGGTTATGATGATCCCCTCTGACTGATGTACATTTTGTGTTCCTTTTGACCCATTTTCACCTGTTATAGGCCTGCTGGGATTGGTTGGGATAGAGTTAAGTTTCTTTACAGTAGCTGGTATGGGCCGTTTTGGATTTATGCTGGAAGCCATGTTGACAAAACAGGGATTTTTCTCCTTATTGCTGCTCAGTGTTTACTCAGAGTCAAGATCTTTTCTGCTCTTCACCCCAACAGCAAGAAGGCTGAGGAGGCATGAGGAGTTGGGAGGGGACACAGCCAGAACAGCTGACACCAACTAACTCCAGGGATATTCCCCAACATATGGCATATCATATTATGTATAATATCATATCATATATCATATCATATCATGCTTAGCCTAAAAAGTTGGGTGAAGAAGAAGGAAGGGGCGGGGGGAGAAATTTGGAATGATGGCATTTTTTTCTCCAAGTCACTGTTACGTGTGATGGAGCCCTGCTGTCTTGGGAATGGGTGGACCTGCCTGCCTGTGGGAAGCAGCAAATTATTCCTTGCTTTGTTCTCAAGTATGCTGGCTTTTACTTTCTCTATTAAACTGTCTTTATGTCAGCCCATGATTTTTCTTACTTTCCCCTTCTACTTCTCTCTCCTGTCCTGTTGGGGAGGTGCAAGCAGCTGTGTGGGGCTGAGCTGCTGGCTGGGGTTAAACTATGACATATTGGCCAAAAGAGGCAAATGGATGTCTGAGGAGAAATCTCTGTGGAAACTTGAGCGCCAGTGTATGGAACAGCCACACAATGAACAGCCAGTGTTTAAAAAGGAGACAGAGGAGTCCTGCAAGTTTATTCAAAGAAAAGGAGAGAGTCTGATGGGGCATATCCCCATGGGGTCTCTCACAAGGTTTTGGGGGTGCAGCCTCCCTTTATCCTAAACTCCCAGCTGCATGTTGCCCTCTTTCTTTTCCCAGTGGCAGAAGTACTAGGAAGGTACCACTTTTTCCAAACCGCCTACCAGATGTTCCTCCTGGAACATGTATCATCAATTTCCCCAAAAAATCAGAAGTTCAGGCTGTCTGGGTTCTGCAATAGACTTGTGTGGACCCATTTCTCCTATTACCCTAAAGTTAACTGAGTCAAACTCTCTCGGTTCTGTAACAAACTTGCACGGCTTCAGGTTCGTAGAGACATTAAGACCCAGTCTGAAGATATTAACACCCATTTCTCCTAAAGACCCCTGCCCATAGAGGCGTTTGTGAAGACATCAGTGCCCATTTTTCCTATCACCAGGGAGACTTAAAGTCCTGATTATTACACAGCATTTTCTTTTTTCTGCTGTGTAAGACCTCTCAGTTTCCACAGCTTTCTTTACTAATGCTCCTAGCACTCATTCTATTGTCCTACATTCCCGACCCCCAATTATATCATAATGTATATATATAAATGCAATTAACATACTGCAAACTTTTGATAAACTAATTAATAATCTGCTGACTCCTTGATTTTCCTATTGAGGTTTTACTGCCTTATTACAGCTTTTTTTTTCTTTTGAAGATTAACTTTTTCAACTTTGAATTGGATATCTAGGAATAAAGAATAGCCTTGGAGATGACTTCATTAAGAAGTTATTTAGTACTGTGCTTTCCACAAATCACCTACATTCCCTTTCCCTCCCTGCATCCTCTCATCACTCTGTATTCCTTACCTTACTAGTTGTTGATCTGTGGTGTAGGGGATAGAAATATGATTTACAAATGAAGCTCATGCACCACTTTATGTTTAGCCATATGTTTCTAACAATGTTCGGAAATGTATTTAATCTGCCTCAGTTTCCCATTAGCCTCATTGGTCTGAGGATCCCCACAAATGTAATAATCTGTGAAACGGTGAAGTCATATGTAATCAAGGCCCTGGGCTGTGTAGAGGTGATGGTGGCAGGAAAGCCAAGACGTTTGGGTATTTAAAATTCAGCTGGGGAGGATGTGAAGGCAATAGTGCCTTTGCTCCTCTGCCTGCCGGCGGTGTCCTGACCAGGAGTGGCCTCACGGCTCACCACCGGCATCTCAAAGGCAGTATCTAAATAATAGGCTAGCTCCCTTTTGTCCTGTGGAGCATAGTAAATACAAGTCAGACTTTTGAGAAACTTACAGAAAAAATTTACCCAAAAGGTTGTGTGGAAGCACAGCCCCAGGACGGAGTCTTTAGCCACAGGAGGATGTTCGTGTGAGGCTGGCGGCAGCCCCCGCATCTGCCAATTGTCTTCATGAGCTCACACCTGGTTTCCCATGACGTTTTGTGGAAGTTTTCCAAAGCTGTGGACTATTATATCTGAAAAGACTTGAAACTGAGTGAGGCGACTGGGTGAAAGTGAGAGGGCAGTAAAACGTCTGGTGCCTGACATCTCAGCGCAGGGGGTGATAGTCTCAGCATGAGCTGACGGGGGTGGTAATTATGTCCTCAAGTTGCTTTTTCCATGCCAAAGAACTTTTTTTTTTTTTTAACGTAAAATGATGCGCTGGAAAGCCTCCCTGGACAGTGCGCTGAGGCTCTCTGCGTGAGGAGGNTTTTTTTTTTTTTTAACGTAAAATGATGCGCCGGAAAGCCTCCCTGGACAGTGCGCTGAGGCTCTCTGTGTGAGGAGGAGGAGGAGGAGGAGGAGAAGGAGGAGGTGGTGGTGGTTGTGGTGGTGAGCAGCAGCGTGGGAAGGGGGAGGGGCGGGAGGCAGTGCGGGGGGATGCGTGTGAGGCAGGGATGAGGAGCAGGAGGGCGCTTCCAGTTGGGAGGGGCAGATAGTCGTGAGTTTCACAGCAAGGTGGGCTATTTGGCAAAGCCCTGAGTTTCGTTTCAGGAATGTAAGTTTTCCTGTAACGCGGTTTACTGCTCCCTGAGTGAAAGGTGTATCGCTGTTCGCAGAAGTGCAAAGCTGTTTGCTGCGCCTGTCGCTCAGTAAAGGCGGTGCTCGGTTGTTGCTGCTCTGAGGTGATGGCTGGCTCCAAGTCGCTTTGTCAGAGACAAGGCTGATCAAGTAACTTAACGGGCAGCAGCTGGGTGTAAGCAGAAACCTCAGGTAAGCCTTGTGACCGGCGCAAGCAAATAGTGCATTTTGGGGGTTGCTAAAAAGTGTCTGAGACGAGGCCAGCATGAATTAAATCTAAAGATGCTCGACTCTGCCCAGTGCTCAGATGGCGTTTCAGATGCCTCCGCTTTGCTGCTGGACGCATCAAGTCTTTTTATTCAGTGTATTCCAGGCACGCAGCAGTAACTGATTGAACTGGAGAAGCCAGAGCTGTGGTTGTTGCTAGGGGATAACTCCCAGTACAGTACGGGGAGTGAGCAACGCACCGGCACGACGTGAGGCAGTGGCCAAAAAGTTAAATGTGGGGTTGCGCAGAGGGGTGAGCCCGAGCCCCGCCGACTCCGAAAGGCCGGCTGGCACATCCCTCTGTGCTGGGCAATCACTATCAGAGAAGCGTCCAAGCTGGTAGAATTAAAAGAGAGATTTTTTTTTTTTTTTTCCCCCCCATGGGTGCAGCTATGTTTTCCTACTTCTAGCAGGTTTTGTAAAGGAATGCTACACAGCCTTCTACATGTGACCGTGTCACTACGGTGTTGGTAAAATAAAAAAGTGTTATTTTCTGGTTTTCTTGGCCTGATGAGAGCAAAACTGACAATTTTATTGAAATCCAGTGGAAAAGGGCACCAAGAAAAGGGTCTTTAATCTGCAGCTTTTCTTATTTGCAGCAGCCAGTGACTCCAGCCGTCTCTTGCTGCAGTCCCTGTGCCCAGTGTGGCAGCCTGCACAGCCTGCAGAGGCAAACCCTCCCTCCTCGCCTGTCTGGCTGAGGTGTTGCTGTGCTTAGCAGCTTCTATCAGGGCATCACAGCAGGTGTGTGCAGTCCCAGCCAAGAGGATGACAGGGAGAGGTGTACCTTTAACTAAAAAGAGATGTGCATTGTTCCACTGCAGTCTTCCCTGGTAGCTTCAGAGTAGCAAAACTCAGTGCAGAGCCTGGGGCTCGGTGCATGAGAGTTCTGTGCTCTGCACAACCAGTCGTATCAACTTTGTAAAGGACTCACTTTTTAATTTTATTAAAATTTTATTGTTATTCCTGAACTTTGTAAGAGAGAAGAGTCTTTCTATCCATCTGAACCATGAGTGGCTGTTCAAAGAGATGCAAGCATGGGATTGCCAAATTTGCACAGACTATTTTTAAACTCATCACGGGCACTCTCAGCAAAGGTAAGGCAAACATTTTAGTTCATACTGTTCCTCTGTTCTGTTATGTTTGGTGGTGAGTTTTGTAGGCTTCAGGGAGGTTTCTGATAGGGTTTGTTATTTGTCTCTTCAGAGGTGTTCTGGTTTAATTCTGGGAATTGGCTGCTCTGAAAGAAGTTGCTGTGTGCAGTGCAGTGAACATTGGAGTTGTGCTGGAAAGCCTTATGTAATTGTTTCTACCTTTTGTAGTTCGTAACCTGTGTTGATCAATCTGCCCTGGCTGGCAGCTGTAGTGAGTTATTTCAATGTGTTCAGAGACGTGTTTGTGAAAACAATTGATGTGCAGCCTAAAAAATTGAAAGACTGCCTAAGTGTCAGTAACGGGTATTTCTCTGTGTCATTTTATGCTTTACTGTTTCTGCTAATTTGAAGCATCTGTGTACCTTGCTTCAAAATCTAGGTCATTGCTTACTGCATACATTTGAAATACCTTTTGCTTATCTAAGTTTTGCTTGTCACACCCTTCGTGCTTTTCCATGTGAAAGTGGAAGAGTACCAAACTTATTTATGATGTCCTCTTTATTAAAATCAAACAACAAACAAACTCTTTCTTCTTCTTTGTAGTCTAGTAGTTCCTCTGTTGGTGCCCTCAGGTAAGTTATATTATTTTTGTTGGCCATTCCTCTCATCACACTTCTCAGTACACCTCTGGCAGCTATTTATGTGAGTATCAGTGATCTCTGTGGAAACTCCTGACAACTGTAAATAATACTATGCTGCTTGCCTGTTAAAATGTGGTCAGTTCTTAGGTGAAGGTCAGAATTCTCCAAGTTTTGTGTGTTTGGTTGGAGGCAGGGGTGGTTTTGGGAATTGATAATAGGGTTTGAACTAAATTATTAGCAGAGATATTTGTATAAGGCTGAAGAGTCTCTGTTATGATGCAATTTTTTAAAATACAAAGTCAAGCTTTTTTTAATGTAGTCATAGTCAAAGAGCAAAAAAAGAAACACTTATTTTTCATGTAAGTTTAGAATTCTTGGAGGTGTGTGGCTGTGTGGGCTGTCTGGAGCACATGCAGATGCTCCAGTATGAATTTTAATGTTTAAGTGGTTTCTTAGGATAAACTAAAGCAGGCTTAGGTAACTTCCAAAAAAGCAAATGTAAAAGTGCGAAGAACTGTTAAGAGCAGTTTACTTTTGCTGAAACAGGGAAAATTTATTCAATCTGTCTCTGTAGAAAAGAAATGTAGTTCTTAGACAGCTTTCTCATATTAACATTACTGGCTTGCAAAAGAAGTCTGCACCAGAAAAATGTCTGTTTCACATTAATAATACTGGACAGGTGTGTTGATTTAAAAATCAAGGTTGGTTTAAATTTACATCTGTGTGTACGTAATTCGTCTTTTTCCACTTTCCTCCGTAACATCCATATCCTGACAAACACCAGCAGAGGAAAGAATAAAGAACTGTAAAAATCTGCCATACAAAAGAGCTGACAGATTTTGGTTGTAATTCATGGTTAATGCCAAGATGCTTCTCTCACTATTAAAAACAAGTGAGAAAAACAAATTACTTGTCATGCTCAGAAGAAAAGGTAGTGGTGATGTCTGAAAGATCTTGTTTTCTACAGCATGTCAGTATGGTGAATTTAGTGTACTTTATTTGTGGGTTTTTTCATGAGATAATGGTATACAGGATCTATGCTATTATAGTCACAAGTGATCAATGGTAAGTTTTGCGCCGTCTCTTTGAGCTCCACTGAAGGCAAGAGGAAACTTGTGTTCTGGTCATGTTTCCCTACATGTACATCTAGAGCAGTTCATCTAATGCGGTGCTTTCAAGAAGCCCTTGTGTTTCTTGACATAATAAATACAATAATAAAATGAGACTGCCGCATTTGCCTTTGCTTTGGCAACAAGATAGATGAAAATTTGAGTCTGATGACAGAATAGCACAGTATGAAGAGCTAGAAATTAAAGTATCCAATGTCCAAGACCTGTTTCTCCTGCCCCCTGCTGCCTTCTGCAATGTGCCAGCATGGCACTATTGTAGTCATTGCAGCCAATGCAATGGTGTTGTACACTTTTACCCATCTCTTTTCCACACCAGTGTCTCACTTCAAGCTGTTTGGATGAGATAAGAGTGTTTTCCTAGGTTTCAAAGAATTTAAAACTCTGACAAACTTCCTTTTTGTTTCCCATTCAGCTTGTGTTTTGACCTGAGAGAACCTGATTCAGGAAGGAATAAACCAGATTAATTAGTTTGTTGCACAGACATCAAAGACCTACTATAATTAGAATAAATGTTTCCATGAAGTTACCTATGCAAATCATAACTAGAAAGTGATTAGAAAAAATATTGCTCAGAACTGTTGAATTAAAAAAAAAGGTGTTGATGTATGTTTGTATGTTCATCCCAGAGCTTATTGTTTAGTATTTCTTTTAGTAAAACTTCTGCATGTAAAGCCAAGAAATAGAAACTGTTGTATATCACTATTATTCGTTCTTTAAACTTACACCATATACATACTTTTGCATATTCACAGAATCACAGAATCATTAGGTTGGAAGAGACCTCCAAGATCATCAAGTCCAACCTAACCCTAACACCTCAACAAAACCATGGCACCGAGTGCCACATCCAGTCTTTTCTTCAACACATCCAGAGATGGTGAATCCACCACCTCCCTAGGTACACCATTCCAATACTTTATCACCCTTTCTGTAAAAAACTTTTTTCTCATATCCAGCCTGTATTTCCCTTGGCGCTGCTTCAGACTGTGTCCTCTCGTTCTGTCAGTTGCTGCCTCGAAAAAGAGACCAACCCCACCTGACTACAACCACATTTCAGGGAGCTGCAGAGAGTGATAAGGTCACCTTTGAGTCTTCTTTTCTCCAGGCTAAATGACCCCAGCTCCCTCAGTTGTTCCTCATAGGGCTTGTGCTCCAAGCCCTTCACCAGCCTCATTGTACTCCTCTGGACATACTCAAGCATCTCAA
>VZSE01014777.1:115266-147322 GCA_013398275.1 Promerops cafer | reverse complement strand
AAAAGAGACTTAGGCAGGATTGGGAAGCTGATGTGTAATTTTCTGGGGAGATAATATTAAGAAAGCTGGCTGCTGTTTGTGGGAGTGATCTTCCTTTTATGGTAAGAAAAGCACTCTATGAGACCGATACAGTTGAAATAGCGGAAGCATGTTAGGATAAGAGCAGAAAGGACCAGGTGCAACATAAACTGTTTCAACTGGCAAGGGGATTTAAGAGATGACAATAAAAGATAATGAAAATACACTGGAAATAAAGACAACAGCTGAGGCCCATGAGTTCTGAGTTGACTCAAGGCTAATTCTTCCTTTAGTCTCCAAAAAACAGTTTATGTGACCTGTTGCTTCACACAATTGCCACAGGGAAAGAGCAGCAAAGCTTACTGTATCTGTAAAATGGTGTGGGAAAAATCAAATTTCTAGGCCAACCAATCTAACTTCCCGAACAGATAGTTAATAGAATAAATTAGGGGAAAACACCCAAATATTAGAGAGATGAGCCAACTTTGAAATTACTTCCTTTACACCATTCCCTGCCCACCTAAACAACATTGTACCCCTCCCCAGCTAGTCAGCTTTGTTTTGTCAATAATCAGATGTGAAAAACCCCACAACAAACCAAACAAAAGAACCCCACTTGTGCTTTCATTAGCAGACCTTTCAGAGTAGGAATATTGAAAACAGAAGATGTGGTGCTGCTTTATTAGCTTTGTTTTGAAATCAAGGTATCTGACATTTTATAATCAAAGTAAGGAAGTAATTGAAATAATGTAATTGAAATAGCTGTTAAAAGGCCATTTAAAAATATATTCAGTTGTGCTACCCAGATCTACTATCAGCTTAGTGTATGTTGTATTGCTCTGGTAAGGTGTTTGTAGCTGGGGAACTCAGATTTTTTTACAGTTGCTGATGTAAATTGACTGAAATTGGAATTATGATTCCATTATGATATGGAATTATGAGCTCTGTACAACTTTGTAGAATAAATGTTAATATTCACTATCATAGAAAAATCAGTGCTGTTCAATTAGAAAGGTTAGAGGTTGCTTTTCCTTCTCTTGTTTATGTCTGAGCTCTTACAACCATTAGAAGTGCTTTTATCTGATTAGTTTACTAGTGATAATTTTACTCTGATATTTTTCTATCCTCTTCCTAACATTTGCTTGTCCCCAGCTTGTCGGGAGTTGTGTGGAGCATCTGGTGAGGTGTCTTGTGGTTTTATGGTTTTGGTTTGTGGTGGTTTTGGTTTTGGGGGGGTTTCTTGTGTTTGGGTTCATGGGAGTGTTTTGCGTTTTTTTCTTCTTCCATGTTGTTTTTTTTTTTTTTTTTTTTTTTGGGGTTATTGTGGTTTCTTTNGGGGGGGTTTCTTGTGTTTGGGTTCATGGGAGTGTTTTGCGTTTTTTTCTTCTTCCATGTTGTTTTTTGTTTTTTTTTTTTTTTTTGGGGGATATTGTGGTTTCTTTCCCCTCTGTGTTACTTCCATCAAAATAAATCTATTGCTCTTGTTTTTCAAATTTGCCTCTTGAAAAGGTTATGATATGGTTCCCCTGGGTAGGACTTGGAAAGCACCCTTGTGCTGTCATAAGTGCCTAGATGGGCACCAGTCTGGTTTGTATCTCCAGCTACTAGAAAGCACAAAGCAGACATAGACTGATAAATGCTATCAGTCTTTTGTACAGAATTGTTTCTCTCAGCTGTGGTGAGACACATGGGAATGGTCTCATGGAATTAATTGTGTGTCTTTTAGTCACTGTGCTCTTGAATGCTGAAGAAAGCCTATGTTAACTTTTAGAATTTGTACCTTCGTTTTTCACAGTCACGTAAATTCTTAATTTCTGATCTCGTCTCTTTGACTGCTGCAATCAGATGTCAGTGTCTGGTTTTGACATGGAACTGGGTTGAGTTGAAAAGATGGGGGAAAACAGAATTACACGTTAGTTGTTGATTCTTCTTTTTAATTAACTTCTATAATTGGAAATTTTTTTCTAAGCTTAACAGGCTTAAGTATATTGCTGTACAGTGCTGTGATTTGAGGTGATGAAGTATTTTCACTGAGTCTTTAAATTTCATAATTTTTTTATACTGCCTTCCTGTAAAGTCTTGGTATTTTGAAGCTGCATAAAAGACTGCTTCTCAACACCATCAAAGACACTTTAAGTGTCACTGAATGGGTGATTTGCTGCATTTCTATGTAGATAAATTCTGTGCAACCACGGACATAAAGAGTGTTAACTTTCAGAATATAAAGTGATGGAACACACACGTTGCTAATCTTGTTCCAAAAGAGCTACTGCAGGTTTTTATTCATAACTGTTTAAAAATTCCTTCTTTCCAGTGAAGAACCATCTGAGCATCAGACTTCTTGTAATGTTCCATTCATTGAACTTTTTGAACATGTGAGACTACAGGAGCTCCTCATTTATTCTTTTTTTTTTTTTTTCTTTTTAGGTAGCTGGGGACATGAGAGCTTCGTTTATTAGGTGTCCCATGCTGACAAACACATGTTTTCATAGTTCAAACTGGATCTGGAGTCTTCTTTTGTGTAGCATACAACCGCACAAAAGTTGTGTATAGTCACTATACTGTGGCTGTGCCAGCCTGCTGAACTATTTCACAGCCTGTGACTGGAAATAGAATAATAGGATAGTTCTATGGCCTATTCAGATGTCTATTATGTGACAAAAGATATATATTTTATGACTGACCTTGCCTGAAAGATTCCCTTCTTCTTTTCCTTGAAAAAGACATAAAACAACCACCACCATAAAAACACAACTTGCTTTAAACTCACATAAACTGTCATTCTCAAGCTGCTCACCTACAAATACCAAGAGTAGGATTTTGGGTTTATTTTTTTGTTTAGTTTGTGGGTTTTATTGTCTTTTTAAAGGCTGTTTTGGCTCTTTTTTGCATTTCAGGCTCCTTCTTTTTGACAGATTTATGTAGTACTTTTTTCATTCATGAAAGAGCACATTTATGAGACTGGAGTACACAGGTGAGGGTGTTACATGACCTTTATGGTAAGGGCTGTGGTTCTTGTATTTCAGTTGAAGATTTCCAGGACCTCTATAGTGTTCATGTGCTTTTTAGTCCAGGCAAAATACCTTGATGCTTTGGAAAGCAGCTCTTGGGCACAGTGTTGTGAGAGAATGTCTAGGGAAAAAAGCCCACCAATAAAACAGTTTTGTCATGCAGATGTTGTATGTTTTCTGACATAAAAGGCATTTTAGCTATTCTTCACTACTCACTGAATTATTTAGGATTTTCTAATATCTTTAAGCAAACTTCATAATAATAATTTTGGAGCACGTATAATAGTTTGGCTTTTTCAACAGTCTGTAATTCAAGCATGTTGCTAACACTCTTTATGTTTATTTGTATTAATATTTACCGGTGAAGCATCTGTTTTTTTATTCTCTTATATTAATCTTCACTTACGAGACTAATAGTGTGATATTATGCCTGCAGTTTATGGATTCTATTGCCTTAAATCCTGTTCTCAAGTTTGCCTCACCAGTTCAGTGTAATCTTCCTTCTATTTGCAATTTTTCTCTAGTTTTAGTTATATATGTTATATATTTAAATATACGAGTGCGTATTTAAATGTCCTGGAAAAGCAACTGATGTTTTATCTATTAAAAAGACCAAACAGATTTGTGCTTTTCTGAAACCGGTTTATCATGTGACTTCTTGGAGGTAGATGTGCCAAAGACTGGGATTTGATCACCTGCATTCAATACCTCCTTGACCTATGCTCAAAATGAGGTGTCACTCAGCAGCCCTGGCCTGAAGCTGCAACAGAGTTAGGAAGTCAGCTGTCAGTTAAATAGTTGAGGCTTCTGCTGAAGTCAGCAGTAACAGCACAGTTGACACCATTGTGTTACACTGTGTTGTAAAAGGGATGGCTTTTCCTGAGCTTTGAATGCTGCAGGCTGAGCCACAGCACTGAGCAGCTTACGTAAGCAGCTCACATCTGAGCCAAAACTTCACCTTTTTCATCTCCTCCAGTAACAGACTTTATCTTCTAATACACTCTGCCACACTAAGACAAAAGCACTGGAAGTCCTGTGCATAAATCACAGTCAGTAGGGCATGCTTAAAAGAACTGTATTCCTTCAGAAAATGCAGAGGTGACCCTGGGGTGGCCATTTTGGGAGGAATAAAGCCACCTCGCATAATAAATCGGTTCCTAAGCTTGTGCTGAGCATTTACTTGATAGATACTGGCAGTGTATTCTGGAAAAGGGTCCTGAGTGTGGCATGTCAAAACATCACAGAGTAGAAAGTGCCAGTTACAGTTACTTGGGCAGTGTTGTCTTGTTCTCAGGCCAGCTAATCTGCCCTGAAGTATACTGCAAGAATCCTTACTTGCAGATTAACCTATTTAGCATGCTGACACTTTCTCAAAAATATGCCTGGAATTTTAAGAGGTAAGAAGTAGAATCACAGAGCAATTTGGGTCAGAAGTACCTTCAAGATCATCTCATTCCAACCCCTCTGCCTTGGGCTGGGACACCTTCCACTGTCCCAGGCTGCTCCAAGCCCCAGTGTCCAACCTGGCCTTGGACACTTCCAGGGATCCAGGGGCAGCCACAGCTTCTCTGGGCACCCTGTGCCAGGGCCTCCCCACGCTCACAGGGAGGAATTTCTTCCCAGTATCCCATCAAACGGTGCCCTCTGGCAGTGGGAAGCCATTCTCCCTTGTCGTGTCACTTCAGGCACTTTTCTAACTCTGCCCTATCCAGCTCTCTGGGAGCCCCTTTAGGTGCTGAAAGGGGGTCAAAGTTCTCCCCTCTAAGACTTCCTCTTCTCATGGCTGAACAACCCCAACTGTCTCACAAAGGGTAACTGCCTCCAATCAATCCTTAGAATTATTTTTCTTGTATTAGTGTATTTTTGTAACTTCAAGACAGCTTTTAAATTTGGAGTTAACACAGTTAACCCTAAATACTATTTTCTTTCTATTATCGAAATTGCTAAAAGTAATATATCTGAATTATTTTGTGTGGATTCTGAATAGTGAATAGTTTAGAGACCCTAAATTGTTAAAGTTTTTCCTCATTTCCTTATTTAAAAAAGCCCAAACAGAAAAGAACCCCAAAGAAATAAAAAAACTAAATCAAAACCAATGAACTAGCTAAACTCTCCCCTTGCCCCCTTCAAATCCCCTCCACCAAAAAATAAGCACGAAGTTCCAGTTACTCAGTTGGAAGGCATTTTGTTGCTAAGTGCCATGGGTTTATACAATGAGTGAGGAATCTCTGAGGATTGGTGTCTTCTCGATGATATCTGCCCTGTTGCTGCTTTAAGGACCAGGTAACAAAATAGCACAAGTTAGCAGGATTCTGAACTCAAAATTGTCAGAGGTAGTCAGAAGGTAACTGCTATTGTTTAGGTAAGGACAGCAAGGACATGCTGGTACTCACAGGTGGCTTCTCAGCAAGTCAGTGTAGGTTCCTCTTCAGCTCCCGTTGTTACTGCCTCATCAAAGTTGGAGAAACATTATCTTTTTGCAAGCTGATGAAATCTGAATCTTGCTAATCCAGAAAAACAGCTTCTTTATACAAACTTTTGCAATTGTTTTCTTGGTGGTGCAGTTTGGGGGTTTTTTTGGCCTAGGAGGAATGCTAGTTCCCTCAATAACAGTGCTGTAACTTTTGTTCTTTTTCATCTTCCAACAGAATCACTATGACCAAGTCTTATTTGGCATCAAGAAGAAAAACTACTTGTGAGAGTGCACAGCACTTGAATAATGGGACTTTTAATAGTTTCGGGAAAACACTATTATTCATATAGATATATAAAGGGCCTGTACAACTAAAGTGCTCATCAGGGTATAAAAACCTATCTACATTCTTCCTGTGTTCCTTACAACTTCCAGTCAGTTCAAACACTATTCCTGTGGTCTCAACATCAATGCTGGTGAAAATTATGTATAGTCAAACAGATTTCAAGGATGAATTTAATCTCCAGCTGCTTGTGCTGCTGCTTCCTTTCTGCTGGCAGGAGTTTTAATGCTTAATATATATCTTGATCATCTACTCTGCCTTCAGAAAGTGATTTAGGTAACTGCAATGGTCATTGCTTGTATGGAAGCTATTCTCATAGGAAGTGTTTTGCTGGATCTCAGAAAAACAGCACTTTTACTCAGATTTATTGTAGACTTTATGATATAATCCAGTAATATTAAAAAAAAATCCTCACCAAACAGAAACCTCCAAAGGCTATAATGCTTCTTGTGTGCTTGGAAGAAGCATAGAGTGTATTATTAAAACTTCAGTCTAGTGAATTATAACTTTTGTAATGAAAAAAAGAATAGAAAAATGGAAAGGCTGAAAAGAGTAATTCATCAACCTCATGCACTGGAAAAACATGTAGTTTTGAAGTTAAGCGAAAGTGTGAAGGAAAAAGAACATCTGACTTTAAGATCTCAAAGATGTAGAAAATAACCAGCACTGTACGCATGAGCAGAGCATTATTTAAAAGCAAGAACAGTCTTCTTTGGTGTCTATACATTTTGTTTTCTGCAATAGAATATTTGGCTTTTCACATTGACATCCCATTTATTTCGGGCAAAAGAGGAAGCTGTGTTGGGCAAGAATCCAGAAAAATGGAGTATCCCAATTTGTGTGTGATTTCCCCTCTGCACAGCTATTTTTACTTGGAATATTTCTTGTCCAAATAGAAAATTTTACTTTGCTAGAGGAAAGAATTTGTGGAAGGTTTTTCTTCAGGTACTTGCAATAGGTATGAGTTGGAGGGAAATAACCATTTTTTTGGGACAATTGATTTGCTTTATTTTTGGAGGAGGTAAGTCCGGAGACATAGCTTGCACTCTGAATAAATTTTCATCTGCTACTAAGAGGGTTAGCTATGATTAGGGAAGTGAGGAGGTTATGGCTTTAGAGGGTAGCCTTGGGAAGCTAAGGGCAGATTTGAGAGCAGTTACTCCCGGTCTTCATGTTTCATGCTGAGTTCTGAGCTCAGCAAGATCACAAATTTCTGCTCTTCAAACCCAAGTCACTGACTGCTGAGTGAGTGCAGCTACAGGGTCTGCCAGCAACATCCAACCTTCATTGATCTCTGCTGAGCTGGAAGGGGAGCAAAGGGATGGGTTACCAATTTGCTTGACTGAGTGCAGTCATGAGCAACTTCTACTTTGTAATCTGGAGACTCTTTTCAAAACTGCTTAAAAATAAAATTTGGAGTAAAGTTTTCAAAGAGTCTATTCACAGCTAGCTTGTTCACCTCTTTTGCAACCAGTACAGTGCACTAGCTTCAACAACTATCCTACCTGTTAGCTTACTTTTTAAGCTGTTACCACAATTCTGCCTCAGCTTTTTATGAACTAATAAAACAGGTTCTCTTTCCCTTCCCATCCCATTTGGTCACCCAAATAATCTGTACCTGTGCCAGCTGAACTTTCACTTTCCTGGAATGAGAGAGGTTTGAGTTGTAAATACACACAACTTCTGATGCATGTCACAGAAGTATTGTGTGAGGATGTACTTTCCTCCTTGTGGACATAGTTCTCCTATATTAATTTTTGGGGGTTAGCTTTTTTGTTTTTTTTTAATTTTAGCAGCCACTTCCTTTCATTTGCTGATCATAGTGAAAAGCAAACTCTGACATTGTTTTTTTAGTAATGTTGGAGAATTCATGTACTGGGTTAATATTTCAGCCTTTCTTACAATAAACAATACAGAATTGTACCACATGAATAAGAAGAATAAAACTGTAATGCAATTAATTTAAATTTGTATCTAAGCCCTGAAACTTCATTGTGAATGATAGCTCCTAGTGGTTCAACTGAGTGGTGAAAAAGCTTATACCAGTTTTGTCCCAGATAACAGTCAAACACAGTATGCAGGAAGTATCTCATGTTCCACCTGTGTCCAACTTGAAATTTGGCTGAGAGAAACAGTCCTTTTCAGAGAATAGAGAAAGTCTTTCTACATGCATCCTAGCATTCCTAGAAGTCTTGGCTCTGGAAACAAACGTATCTCTTTTGTGAAATATCTTGGTGCTAGGCATGTAAACTTCTGTGGTTACTTTGGCTTCCTGTATTTATTAAGACATCACAGATGTATTTTACTTGTTGTGGTTTAAGAATGGTATTCCTCAATTTAGTGTTCCTACAGAAACACTCCAAACCACTAGTTGCTTACTCGCTCCCCTCTCCTCTTCCCCACTTTGATGATCAGGAGAGGAGAACTGGAGGCACAAAAGGCAAAGATCATGGGTTGTGATAAGAACAATTTACTGGAAACAGCAATGAAAAGACAATGAACAGTAACAGCAATAATACTAATAAAAAAGTGTACAACAAATGATTTGTACCCGAGTTCTCACCCCTGACAATACCTGACCATTCCCTCTGCTGTGCTACCCAAGCTGGCAGGCAGCTATTTCCCAGAAAATGAGGTGAGGTGCTATAGAAAAACCTCTGGGTCCTGGCCATGCCCTCTCCTGCCTACTGCAGAAATTAAACCTGTCTTGGCCAGAACCAGGACACTACATTCTTTAAATCATAACTTCCTTTTTGTATCAGTTTTATAATCTATGCAAATGGCAGCCAGGTAGCCTTCCTTGAGTGGCATACTTGTCTCAAATAAGATAAGGCTAAGATTTGAGTTAAATAGAAAAACATATTCTTAGTATAGCCTTCTTTACCATACCCTGTACTTTATGCATATATTTCTTTCTGTACAATTGGTGTCAGATGATTAGAGTGCAAATTTTGTGAAGTCTGTGTATTTATATTTTTGTTTTGAGGGGCTTTCTCCCTTCTCTTTCCCAAAAGCAGAGAGATCCATGATAAAAAATACACCTTTTTGCACAATTACAAAGCTACTTTTCTCAACAGATGAGTATGCCATGAGTACATACTGTATTGGTGTAGAAGGGTATAAAGGGTGAGTCCGCCAGTGATAATGTATATGGATCTGGCACCAACTGATCTCAACCAAACAGAAAATTAGCACTCCATCTAAAATGTGGAAGAAGAGTTTAGTAGTAAATGTGAATTGTAGCTTTGTAAAGCAGCTCTACCTCCTAAAGCCCAAGGAAACAACAGAGACTTAACTAAGTCTGTGTGTTTATGAGGTATTTTCAGGCATTCATGGGAATCAGTTCTATAATTTGTTCTGTAATGAATTGCCATCCGTAGAGGTTGCTATTCAATTTTTTGGAATGCCTGCCCTTGATTCGACACCTGGTATGTTAAGAGTCAAAAAATGCCAATAAGGCAGGCAGAACAAATGCATCTTAATACTTTTTTAAAAATCGCCACAATCTATGCTAGAGGTGTATTTTTTACTGCCAAGCAGAAAGAACAGAAACATACTGACTAATTTTTACCAGAACAATGATCAGACATCCACCAGTAAACATGAGTGTAGGCCAGAGGAAAGCGAAGAGGAGGCCTTTTGAGGGATAAAGTCTGCTTAAAATGACGCTGGTCTGTGTTCCTCCTGGGTCATAGTAACATGGGAATGTCTGGTATTTTTTGAAATTGCTTGCAATCGTTTCTATTCGTGCTTTAACTTCTTTAGAGTTCTCCAACTTGTCTGGGACATATGAGCACTAAAATAAGAAATCAAGGCGATTCATTATAACAAATAATACTGCAATACAAAGTTTTTAGTTAAGTACAATTGAGCAAAAAAATCATGCTAGTACTGACAAAATCTTGTGTGGTTTGGCATCCCTGGAGATTGTCTTGGTTTCATTATGTCCATTTGCCATGCCACACTTCCCTGTTTCCATCAGTATGTCTATGCCCCCTGTCTGCAGATTTACAGCTTGGAGTTATGTTGTTGGAAACCAATAACATACATGCTCAAAAAAACCCCTGCAGTCTTTGACACTGTCACTTCATTATTACAGTGCCAAACTCTAGTTCCTAACAGAGCTTCTAGGCATTGCCACAGCAGGAAAGTGTTAGTTGTGCAGAAATTCACACTGGCTTGTCAGTGTGCATGAGAATGAAGTTGTTTCACTGCATGCCTCTGGTTGTAAATAGTAGAAAGATACAAGCATGGCTCTTGCAGGCTTCCTACTTGTCCTTGTAAAACAGAACTATTTTGACCTTTAGTAATTATGCAGAGTTACTTAGTTTTCAGTGGAAATAGACTTTGAAGCAGTAATTTTGTTGTTGTTGTTGTTCATAAACGTTTTTTCTGCAGTATTATTTTGTGTATATAATAGTGCTTGAATGTACTAAACTGGAATCTGGCCAAGGCAAAATCAGGGATGGTTCCTGACCTGAAAAATTTACTTGCATTAACGCAAGTAGATAGGACATCAAGTAGTTGCCTCCCCTTGCAGTGAACAAAGCTCTTGTTTCCATCTATGGTTGGTAATTTGTTTGCTCCTTCATTGCATGTAGCTTTCCCTGAGACAGTCTATAAAGACAGGCATTAGCTAGAAAAATTCTATGTTCTATGCTATTAAGTTTGCATTGTGGGAAGCTCTAATCTATATAAAAGCTTTGCACTTGTAATCTGAGCATGTTTGTTCTGGATCCTAAAAATACTTCAGTCTTGGGCAGCTAAGATCTGAATCTTCACTGATTTGTTTATTCTTTCTGTCTAAAATGTGCATCATATTGCAATTTTCTCCTTTTTTTTTCCCTGCTTTATAATATACACCTAAAAAAGAAGTAAAAGAAGTAAAATTGGGATTTGTGCTCTTATTTTGGATGGTTTTAAACTTGATGTCTCTCATGAGCTAATTCATGAGCTAATTCTCTCATGAGCTAATTCAACAAGGAACTGAGCAAGCCACAGCTTATAAACCATTTGTTACAATGGGTCTTCAACTGGGAGACTTATATATTTTAAAATGTTCATAGGTGTTATATAATCATGTTGGTGTATTCCTTAAAAAGTAGGAACTTAATATTTAATGTAATGTTTAAAATACAATCCAAAATTCTGATTTCTGGAATGTTTTAAAATTGCCTTGGTCTAAGCCCAGACTTTAACATGTAAAAAATGAGTAAGTCCTGCTGTTACTGTGCTGCTTGGTTTAAAAACTATCAGCCCCTCTCCTCAAAAGTGTTAGATAGTAGCAGAGAACGAGTATGTAATCTGTGTTGCCAGTACCTTAGGATTTCTTTCCAGTGTATCTTCAGTCTGGTAGAGCATAACCTCTTGTCCTGAGGCTGTCAGATTAACCCACACCTGCAGACATGGATAAGGAAAGACTTCCTCATCCTCTGAGCCTTCACTGTTTGGGCAGAAAACTTTGTCCTTGATGTTGGCTTTGAGTACCTTGCACACAGTTTCTGTTGTCCAAACACTACAAAAACAAAACAAAAGGTATTCCTTTAAAGCTCATCAGAAGCATCTGTTGCGAGTTGCATGTGAAAATACATGTGTGGGGTGTGTGTGTGTGTGCTGGCTTGGCTGGAGTTCATAGCTGCTCCATCCTGCTGCGATGAACTGTGCCTGAATCTGTGGCTGCACCTGGAGAAGGGCTGCCGTAGTAAGGTCAGGAAAGCATTTTTGTTATTTTTGCTGTTTTTGCTGTTGTCTTTTATGCATTCTGTGATTTTCAGTTAGATTCTGACCTCCCCATCTGTAACCGTCTTCATGTTATTCAAGAAAGAAATATTGCTATGGATTTTAAAGTTTGGTAGTAAATAACTGGAATGTAGTACACTTCATGTCTCAGAAATATTTTGACTAATTTCATTCAATAAGCCTCAGAACTCTCATCTGTTTTCCCCACTTCTCTATTTCGTTATTACATGAGCCTCTTGCATAAATAAGAAGCAGGATTTTGTCTGGAAAAAGTTAATTTTTGCTGTTGCTTATCTGTTTTTCCTCAAGAGTTACTTTTCTATTATTGAAAACACATTAAATTTCTCTCACAGTAGTACACTTTGGTGGCAAAGAAAGTCAAGAAACAGTCTCACTCCAGTTCTTATGAAACTACTCTTGATACATGTATCCATCTTCTGTAATGTAATCTGGAGGCAGGAAAATAAATATGTGAATTACTCTGTTTTAAAGAGAATGTATTTCAAATAGTTTTGAGATTAAAGGTGCTCTAGCAAGAAGAATGAGGTGGATGTCCTTGCTTTCTCTGTTATAATCTTGAAATATGAACAAGTGAGCTGCACTCTTTGTCTTGTTACTTTGATATTTTGCAAATTGATTTTGTGTGTGTAGGCAGAACTTGCACAATTAAATAAAAGGGTTGGCATTAAGTTCTGTAATATTTGGCGTGGCACACTGGGTTGTTGAAAGTGCTAGTTTCTTAAGATGGTTAATTTAGAAGCAAGATACAGATTAGTGAGTGAACAATTTTACCATGACTTCTGTTGCTCAAGTTTTATTAAACAAGACACTCTCCTGCCCATGAAAGAGCTTTTTTCTTAACTGTTTTTATTTATGCAAGACTTGGGTATTCATTGTCAAGCTTTGATAAGCATGGTTGGCTTTTTGATTCTACAGTAAATGTTTCAATTTAGTCTGTTTGGTTTAGCTCTGAGGAGAATAATTTCCTCTTTTTTTGTGCTCACTTGTGCCTGATGAATTCTTGGCACACTTTTTTTCCTCTTCTGTTTTAAATCCTTAGGAGCTCTTTGAGAGCACTTTGTTTATTGTACAATGTACTTACGTATATTTTTTCACTCTTTTAATTATTGTGTATGATGCTAACAGGAAAAAGAATAGCTTTGTTTCATAAACAAATGGCTCTTATTACCTCTTAGTGTAAAATGGCACAATGGTGATTCCAATAAAAAAGTACATCATCATGGAGCATGCAACCATTCCCAGTCCCAGGCAGAGGGCTCTCGTCTCCCCTCGCTTTTGTGCAGTCACCAACTTCTTTCCCAGCATGATTTAGAGTTGTGAAACTCGAGCAACCTCTTTTTGGTGTAAAATAAAATACAGAAAAGAAAGGGTAAATATGACAGTTATTGTAGTTATGTAACAAGTTTCTGAAATATAATCGGTGGAGAAACAGCCCCATTTTTGCAAAAACTAAAAAAACCCAACCAAACTTGCTGTGTTTTTTGTTATTGTTAGACTCTTCTTTTACTTCTTAAATTTATCGTGTAGTACCTTAAGAAGTGCACGTGTCTGTGTGTAAGTCAGGAGGTTAGGTAGGAAAACCTGGTAACTTCTGTGGAGAATTCTGTTAACAGTCCAATTGTCCTCAGCCTTAATTCAGTCTGTTTTGTTGCTGCTTCTCTGAAGTTAGAGTTGTTTTGCTGTATATTGGTAAAGGCTGCATGAAGGGAAAACCTTCCCAGAGTAGAAACCTATTTACATTGTGCCTTTTCTTCTGGAGTAGCTTGAAATTGTGTTGTCTTATTTCAAAAGAACTGAAATAATTAAAAATTTAGCGTTTGAGATTTCTGACTCCTGCATGTTTGCTTGTCAGTTCAGAGGTGCTCCAAATGTGCTGTCTGAAGAGTGTTGGTGTAACTCTGCGGAGCTAACTCTTGGGCAGAGCTGTCTGAACCTGAGCTCAGAACTGACTGGCATTAGCCCCTCCACTCCCTTGACAAAGAGAATTTTAAATGATCTACCATAAATGATCTGTAATGTTTTGTTGAAGACAATCTGAAAATTATTGCTGTGAGTCCATATGCCATTAAGTCATTATGAGTGACGTATAGGTTTCTACAGAAATAGTCCAGAACTTTCACTGCAGGTGCAAGCTATCACCAATATCTGCTGCACTGACAGCTATGATAGCAGGTTTGTGGGGTGTTGTTTTTTAATGCAAACATGGCAAAAGCTGTTTTTATGGAAATGACAAGCCTGGCAAGATTTGTGTGGGCTTTTTGGAAATAAGAGAGGAAAGCAGAGCAGAAGGAGAAAAAATAAATGTTACATTCACGCCAAATTAGTTTTCCTTTCTGTTCTGCACAACACAGTGGTGCAGAGCTTTAGGCAATGCTTTTTCAGGGTTCTAGTTTCAGGTGTGTGCAACTTTTTAGTATTTATCCTTACTGGCTGGCCTTCAGGATGGCATAGTTCCTACCTAAATCTGCCTGTGTTCAGACTTAAATTTATATACAGTGTAAGACAAGCATAAACCAAAGCTGGCAAACAGGCTCTTCAGGTTATCTGTGAGCAGGTGGTCTCCAGCTGCTACAGGCTGGCAGAGCTGTGGTGTGACTGCAAGTAGGGGACCATGCTGAATTTGGTGAAAGATGAGATAGCCCTCAAAGCTATGAGCATCAGCTCTTAAAAGAATGAATGGAAATATATTCTGAATGTTCTTTCCTTTCCTGCTACTTTTGGTTTTCACTGGTAAAAGTGCCTCACTTTGACTGTTTAATGATCAAAGGGAAAAGGTATTTGAAAAGTAACATCCTGCTGTTTTTAGACTGCTGTAACACCTGAATGTTAGTTCTATTAGCAATAAAAATATAGTTGTCTTTGGACAGTAAAACACCTTTGGTCATTTAGCAGAACTTGTGGTTAGTTGCAGATTTTAAGTACATATTTTGAAGTTGGTAGTATGTGATATCATCAAAGTGGAAGGCTTTTTTTAGGTGTCCCTAGAAACTGAACAAGTTATTTTTAGAGTACCGATTTTTTTCCACTTTCATATTTAAGTCCACTTTAAAAAAAACATCCACATCCACTGTGAATTTTGCATACAGCATTTTGAGAGGAGTTGTTTTTCTTGTGATCACATATAATTCACTGGCACTGTAAGAAGCATCTCAATTTGAAAATTGCCATAGATGAACTTTCCTTGTTTACTGCCATTTAAGTTTAATACAGAAGGTGAGCTAATGCCCTTAAGTAAGGCTGTACTGTGTTTTGCTTGGTCAGTGTGGCTATAGGTAGAACATGTGGTATCAAATGCTCCCAGCACACTCTTGCTGTGCCTGCATATTCATGTGTAACTATGTGGAGAGGTGTGTGCAGCAAGGAAACTTACACAGTAAGTGTCAGTGACTGTTCCTTGGAACCTTCCATCATTTCTTTTAGTTTGGAAAATGGGAAATAAAACTTAAAAAACCTAAAGAATTCCAAAGTACTTAGAATATTGGAACACTGTGCAACATAGTACCTTAATACCAATTGTTATTAAACTCCTTTACCTATTGTGCAGCTTGGTCAGAGAGGAAAGTGGAATAACGGAAAATTTTCAGCCCTGGAGCACAGGCCTTGAGACCAAATGGTACTGGAGTAGCAGGCCCTTAGAGCACGGTGAGGAGATAATGGCAGATGAGTGAAAACCTGTGTTATTAGTAAGAAATTCTTACATACACTAACAATTATTAATCTTTAATTTTCTGTGATAAATTAAAGAAACGAAAGACTGGTACTACCACTGTAAATTTTGGAAAACTTCTAGTGTCCTAGAGCTGTTAACATATTGGATTTTGATGAACCATAATATTTATGGAGCTGTCCCATTTACACTGAGAAACAGTGGGTTAATCAACCCCTTTGTTACATGGAAAACGAGAACTGTGGGACTATTAACCAAAGACTTAATAAGAAATCTAATTGCCTCAAAAGTCTGCTTGAATGCCAGCCACACATGCAGCGGACGTACCACTAAACTCATCCTCCTAATAATCTAAAACTAGCAGACCATCTCTTTAAGACACAAAAGGAACTTGTATGTGTAAATAGGAAATTTTTCTCAAGTGGCCCAGAGGTTAAGTGCAGTTTTGTTCCCTTTCCTGACACCAGTCAGACTGCCTTACCCCGGCTCTCTGCAAAGGCTGCTAAGTGATGCAGTTTGCCTTTGCTCCCCCAGTTCAGATAACTGCTCCACCCCAAAGGGAATAAGGACATGTAAATTATGCAGAGAATGTTAACAAGAAAGGTTCATCTAAAAATATCAACCTGACTGCTTCCATAGACATAAAAAATAACCAGCTAGGTCTTCAGGCAATGTAAAACAGGGGTGCCTACATCATTGTTGTGTTGCTGTAGCAAATTAGCCATAAATGTGGTCCCTAAAACTGAAATACACATTTTCTGGTGCATTGTTTTCTGCTTTCAAATGTAGAAGACCAGAAAAATCTGTAACACTATTTCATGCATGTGCAGAAGAATTTAAGAGGAAACACAGGACTGCAAAGGAAACCCATGTGCTTTTTCTTTTCTTACATAAACATTCCTATGTACTACTGCTGAAAATCCTTAATTTTCTGACTCTCAAGACAAAGCAAAGTTACATACATACAGAAAAACATATTTACTTGAAATTTCTTCATTGTTTTAAAGGGTAATGTTTTCAGATTAAAAGAATCTTCTGTCTCCTTGCTCTGTCTATGTATATTACGAGTGTTGAAAGAGCTGATTTAGTGTTTCCTCTGACAAAACCATTAAATATTTTAAAACTAAACACTGCAGAAGACTTGATTGGCCCAGGGAGTCTGAGTAAAGTTGAACTGGAAGATGTTGAAGTGTACAAAGCAAGGCTTAGTCCAGCCTTCAAGAGAAAATGTAAATGTATTTTTGTAGTGCAGATTTTATGCGGTGGTTCCATACTTATTAGGAATATATAAACCGCAAATGTTTTGATAATGTTCCCTCTGCATAATCTTCTTCAATCCAGTTAAATTATACAGTACATTAACTGTGCAATTTCAATGTATAATAATTGCATTTGCAGGTGCTAGTGATAATCTTAGGGATGCCATCTGCTCAGGTTTTGTATAGTCCCCTGTTTTAATTAGAGATATTTGATACTTGGCAGGAAGTCTCTACCTCCTCTACTCTCCCATCTTTTGAAGAATTTCCAGTGGTGTGACCTCTGTGAGTTCAGATGGGACCTCTCTCTCAAGCTATTCCAGACTGCTCTTATTTTGGGTGAGATATGAGTAGTACTGATGAATTTATCTCGCTTACAGAAGAAAGGCTGCTAAATCCCCCTATTGAATTTAAGTTGGGAATAAATATTAACAGTGAGATAGTGTTGTGTTTTTTTGGTTTGGTTTTTCTTTGAGCTGATTTATCCCACACTATATGGTGACTCTCCAGTGAATATTTATGTATTGCTTTCAGATGAACATTATATTCTAATACAGCATCATACCAAGAAGAGTGATGCAAGTCATCCACACCTATAAAGTGATGAGGACTTTTTAAACAGGCCTGTACCCTTTGGCCTCTATTGCTTCTACATGCAAAAGAGCCATTTGTTTTCACTGTCAAATGCCAACTTAAGCCACCTTTTTTATTCTCAAAACACATTGTACAGACAAAATAAAAATTGCCAGCTTTGCTGGATTTGTAAGAGGAGCACAGTACTTGTGACAGTTTATTGGCCAAATGCTTTTTGTGAGAACCAGTAGGCAAAAGTTTTAGATTTGTAAGTATGAGCTCTCTACTGGTTATGTTACTGGAACAGAGCTCATATTTACATACATAGAGTTAGTTGGATCATTTGCACTTCCATATCTGTATTTCCATGGGTACTTCAGCACTGTTTAGATTCTTGCTTTCTGTTTCAATCCTATGCTCATCATTTTCTCATCTGCTGCCCCACCACTTACAACAGGCTGTAGTCAAAACTGCATTTCTGTTAGCACTTTTTTTTCCTTTCCCCACCCTCTAGCAGTTACAGGCATTTCTTGCTGGTACTGGGGGAGTGCTGCGGACGGGGAATATCAGTTTTTTCATTACTTACTAAGCTTTCTGTGTGTCTGGGACCACAAATACTGTATGTTACAGAATGAGGTGATGCTGAGCCTCGATGGAAAAGTGCACAGGAAAATTTCTCATGTAGCTGTCTTGGAAACCTGAAACAGCAACATTTTGACTGTGTAACATGATACAACAGTTTATTTTATGAAATATGCTGTATCATTTTGCTTTATTACTGAACTGTTTACCAGATGTGCCACTAGAGTGAATTAAAGAAGTTAGCTTTTTTAATTGTCTATAAACATATGCAGTTGTTTAAGTCTAATTCTATTAGCTTTTAAACATGGTGGTTCTTAGAAAAAAATAGAGGAAAAAAAAGACAGAAGTTACTTGCTCTGTTCAGTTGTTCTGAAATCTTTCTGGAGTACTTTTTCCTTTGATTCTGTGCTGTAGAGGGCTGCACAGAAGGAATAGAAGAGCAGATTTTTGAGAAGCCTTCAAGAGTTCATGTGCCTGGTTCCTCTCTCACTTAGGGATAGGTAAGATAGAGTAATGCTGAACACCCAAAGCCAGGAAACTTCTAAGAGCAAAGTGCATTTACCATTAAAATTAATAAGAACTATGGTCTTATATGAGCTACAGGCTCTTAATGTGTGAAAATATTACTGTTACTTTTGCTAGCAGTTGTGAAGAATGATCAGATTGCATCCAGTTACAAAAGAGAACTCAGTCTGCATGCTACAGAAAAGTTATCTGCCCTGTCCTCCATGCTGCTGCAGATATAGAAAGCCTTTTGCTTCCCAAAACACTGTACTTTTAAAACCACAAAGCTGTCACATGCTCCCAAGGAAAAACAGTTGTTTAGAAATATACTCACAGTTTTCAATGAAATGCTGCTTTCTCTGATGAAACAAGTCTGTTACATGACAGATTTGGGATAGTAGTGGAGCTCAGAGCTGAAAGGGATTTTTATTATTTTTTTTCCTTTCCTGTACTTCTATGGGTTTGCTTTGCTCTGGCTGAACTCCTAACTTAATTCCCTTATTACAAAGCCTTTTGTAACCATAAATGGTAAGGTATGAAAGAGCACTGTCCTTTTGGAAATTAATTGCTGGAAACCAGGAAGCCACAATACTGAGCTTTCTCATACACTGGAGCCCCTTCATGACACATTCTGGATTTGTGTTAAACTATGGGCCTACTCCGTTTGGACAACTCTGTTAGTTTAGAAATCTGACAGATCTTTTGGGTAAGATTTAAGGAATTGAACTGTATTGATGACCAGTGGTATTGATTCTTAATAACCTGAGCCATTATCAGCTGTGTGGGAATGCTTTATTGCCAGTATCTTCAATGAGTTTGGATGCAGTAGGTGCTAAAATTCTGACTGTACATTAGAGCCTTATAGATAAGAATATCCATCATGCCATAGCTGCATTAGTGTCTAGCATGTTCCTCTAGCCAAAAAGCTAAGCCTATTTCTGGGACATATAAACAGATAACTCCTAGCACAGAGTTGTGGAAAAGAGACAGTTTTTTGTTTTTTTTGTTTTTTTTTTTCTTTTGAGGAAAAATCCATTATTGGGAGTCTAAAGGAATTTAAGTGAGTTAATCCAGTAGAATCATTAGGAGATAACTGTAAACAAGGGTAGGATATTTGCCCTTCCCTCCCCACTTTAGGAATCTCATAATTAGCTGTTTCAGTTTAAGCTGTTCTTCTAAACTTGCTTTTGAGAAAAGATTTGAAGTTGCTAAACTCAGAATGGTCATGCTGTCTAAAGATAACTGATGAATCTCCTTCAGTAGGACCCATTTGTATTATTACAGATGCAGAACAGAGCACACAAAGTAAACCTGGATTTAGATAACTGTCTGGTAGAGATTTACAGCTAAGTAAGAGGAAGTCTGCTACTATCATCTAGATTGGAAAGATTTATGATCATAGTAATTTTATAATACTTAAGAAGTGATGTAGAGAAATTTTGAAAATGACATTTGAAGTTTGGAAAAAAGAGCCTTCTGAACAAAAGTTATTTCCAGATAAAACAGGATCTGGTTGAGTGGAGTTTTTATCGTTTTTAATGCTTAGTAATCAAGACTGGATATTTCAAAGAGTCAGTCTCCACTGGAGACTGGAGTCAGGCTTTTAATGAGGAATTCATTGTAAGTGATTTTTGGGTTCTGTGATTCAGGATTCAAAGTAGAATACAAGGCAAGCTGTGCTGAATGAAATTTATGAATCTTCCAATTGAAGGTTTGTCTTCTGTCTCCTCTCACTGTATGCCTTAACCCAAATGGCCAAAATAGATTTCATTTGAACGATAATTTCCCATAATTCCTTTAAAAAGGAGCAATGCTTTAACTTGGAAAATCTTGCCATATCTGTAAATTAGTGAAGTAGCTGCACTTAAAATTACCAGCCTCCAGAACTGTGAGTAGCTCTCTGATAAATTAAAGGGAATTAAGATATATTTTTGGGGATTTATTTTCCCTGTGGAGTGACAATGGAAGAAAACTCATGTGAGAGAAGGTATGTGGCTCTGAAAGACACACTGTGTAAATGTAAGCATACAAGGATTGTAGCTTTTGCTTTGTAAATAAACGCATGAGGAGACTGTAAAATTTCAGCAATGGCAGTGAACAAGAGCTTCTGGTGTTTACTTGCTGCACTGCTCTGCAGTGAGTACTCGCTGTTGTCCTTTGGGCACCACCTGTATCGCAGAGTGCTTTGTTCCAGCCCCTGCTGCTCCTCATGGCCGGCTGTTGCAGGGACAGATTTGTTCAGAGAGTGCTTAACCCTCCCAAGGAATCCATCTGACTTTGCTGGGATGCTGAAACTTCAAGAGAGTCTGGTTTGACCCCACATGCTACTGAACAATTTGTTCTTGTGATGTCACATGAATTAAACTTGTTCAGTGTTTGCAGGTGACCTGTTCCACATTAGGCTGCCCTGTGTAACAGGGGGTTCTTGCTGGAAATCTGAGTCAGATGATACAAATTATGTCTGTAGTCAAACAGAAGTTATGTGAATTTGCAAACTCTGAACTCCTTTTTGACTCTAATGTAAAGAGCAGTTCAGGTGTTAGAAGGGGGAAAAGGGAAAAAAAATAAAGAATCTGTATTTTTCAGTTGCTCAGAACTCCTTATTCAGTTCTTTTAAGCTGATCATCCATAAGGGTTGTTTTCACATTAGGGCATAAGAAAAAATCACTGACTATAAGATAAAGCCAATTTAATAAGTATTGTCATTTTATGTCCAGGACTCTCTAATGCTTCTAAAGAATTGCTAAGCTGTGAAATGAGCACAGTTGTTTGGATCTTCAGAGAACCCTGCAAAGTGATTAGCTCCCCCTTCCTAACTGAAACATATTCATAGTGTAGTACACTGTCATATTTAATAGCCTTCATAAAATGAAGCTGTGGCTCTTGAACAAGGAACAGTCACATATTGAAAACTATTTGAGTCAGGAGCACAAGGTGCTAAATGTTGGCATGCCTACATCAAGCACAGGCAAACATTAGGACTGGCTGCTTCCTTTAAAGTAGCTACATTAACAAGCTGTCTGCTGGATTTGCTGTTAACTCACCAATTTCATGAGGGTTGAGAGTGTCCTCAGAATGTTTTTACACTGATACTTTACCATGAATTTTGAATGGTTTGTTTAGCTTCCAACTTCACAGTGTGGTGGCTTTGAAGTTCTGATGACTCCCTGAGTGGAAGGCAGCAGAAGGCTGTTCTGTGGTGAGCCTCCCCTAAACATGTAATACCTGCAATAAAGCATAGTTGCTGTTACTCCTCTTCGAAGTCACTGAGAGCTCTCTAACTACTGTGTCTTGAAACTGATGTTAGAGGGGATTCTTAACTGTTTGCTGCATCCAAATGCCTGTGGGGACACAGTGCTTTCAGAGAAAAGGGGCATGCTTTCAGTCAGAGAATAAGTGCATATCTGCTTTCTCCGTTTGGATCTTGTATGTGTCATCAGTTCTTAATAATGTTATTCCAGTTAGAAGAGCCCTTGATGTTTAAAAAAAAATCTAACCACCACCACAAAAAAACCCCAACCCACAAAACTCATAAAACAAAACAAACAACACAAAGTGAACTTAGAACTGTGGATTTAGAAGTATTACACAATGTTATTCTTTATCCTCACTTTATTAGGTGGGCACAAGGTGGTAACTGCCTTTGCCTAGCAAGGGAGGGGTGATCAGTTGTGAAAAACGACACTCATTTTTAAAATTTCAAAGGTTTATTAAACCCTAACAAAATACAACAAAAGACTGAATAAGGAAAAATTCACACTGCTAAGAGCGTGGAACTAAACTGCCATGTGCTCATCTATAAAATGGATGCTCCGCCTTTTGTAACCCTGACCCCTCCCAAAGTCTCATCAGTCAACTCCTTTTCTGCTATCCATTGGTGGACATCACTTTCTTGCAACTTGACTGGAGGTCAGGTGTTGCCATGCCACGCCTCCTAGTAACAAGCCTGCCCTCCCCCCAAATGCCCCAAGTACCAAGGCCATCCAGTGACCACAATACAAAGGGGAGGGGAAAGAGGACTATGGGGAGAGCATATCACAATAACATAACTGTACATCAATAAAACTTCTCTTAACATACACATAATATTCATGCCTTAATTGTGAGAGCCAACCATTGCATTACCCATCTATAAGACAGGTGACTGGCTTTGGAGGTTTTCTGCCCTGTGCTCTACCCAGTTTGTAGGCAGAAGTACAAGGGAGGCATGGGGGTTGCTCCAAGACCATGTCCTCTTCCACCTTACTCCTTTTATCTGCCACTGTGACTTGTGCTATCTCACTGTTACATAGTGAGCTGTATTGACAGTAGCAGGCAAACCTGAATAGCAAATTTTCAGCATAGTCAGAAATTGGGGTTGTCTGAGGCTATATCTCAGTCATGTAATACGTGTTGTTGGAAACAATCTAACTTTTAAATTTTTATTTTGTCTCTCTAGTTAGGCTTGACTTGACTTTGCCTTGGAGAAAGGAATTTTCTTTAGTTTTTTCAAGAGATGTAGAATCACTCTAAGGAGATGGACGTAACATGCCAATAGACTGGGAGTCGCCCAAAGATATCTAGAAAGATAATAGGCCATCAACGGAAAATAAGTGGCTATCTATGAACATCTATCTTCAGATGCCGTCTCTGGAAGAGTTGGAGACATCTGGTCTGGAAAAGACTGATAAGAAAATGGAAGAATGAAGATCTAATTAACATCTGAGGTGAGGAGACTGGGATCTAATGGGAAACTGAATACTGGTGCTTGCTCAACTCTGGACCAATGAACTTTCAAACAGCGCATCTCTATGGGTTTTGACTGTATAAAGTTTTCCTGCAAAAACATGTATGTTTGAAATACTTTCCTTGGCACATCCTGGCCAGAAAATAAAGAAATGCCTGATAATCTATCATTTCAAATATAGTGCTAGAGAGTTTTATTTACTCCCCAATTTTTGGTGACAGTAGTGTTCAACGGTTCAGGAATTAGCGTTTGTATCTATAACAGTGGTCTGTTGATCCGAATCCTCTCAACATGTAGCACTGAGTTCACCCTCTCAATGCTTTTGACTTCTCAGATTGTCAGAGGTAACAGTCTTGTGATTCCCTCCCAGATCTGCTGCTGCTGCAGTTCCTAGATGTGTTTTGGCTCTTTATAGAGTTGTCAAGGAATAAAAGTAGCTCTGAGCATTTTTTCCCTATCAGTTTTCAGTTGAGAAGATCATGTCTGGTAGTATACATACCGCTTCTCTTCTATGCTCTACATTATGATCGAAATTTAATATGGGAAATGTAGATTAATTTGCCATTAGCTGTCAGCTACATATGTTGCTCTAGGGCCAGTGGACATTCAGCTTCTAATTGCAGCTCATTTTGTTGTTCAGCTCAATTGTTTCTGCTGTTTTCAATAAAACAAATCTGCTGAAAGCAAATTGTATCCTCATTAAGACTAATTAATAGTTGCCTTCTTTTAAAATAACTTCATGTGAGGCTTTGTATAGAACAATAAACTGAAATTTTATTCAGCTGCAGACTTCATGTCAAACATTTTGCAGAGAGAGGCAGATGCCATATAGAAATAGTTCTGCAAACCCTAGCACTTTGTGTTTTATGCTTTTCCAAATGTTACATTTGTTCTTTATTCAGACTAGCAAAACTTGTGAAGTCTGTCAGGTTGGATCCTGGTGCCCTGGAAATCAGGGGAAGTAGGAGCTGAAAACAATCATGTCTTAATACTGATTCTTATAAGCTGTTTCCTGAGGAAATTCTGTTCTAGGATTCCTTTAGTGACAAGACTTTAGTTAATGGAGAACAGAGACAGTGAGGGATCAGTTAGCTTTGCTTTGTTCTTTCAGGTCACACAAGACTTCTGGCTTTTCATCACTACTGCTTTCTTTAAAGTTCAGTTAAAGCCTGTAAGACAAAAATAGATTGTGATCCAAATATGGTACCGGCAGTCCCCATCTTCTAACTGTCAGGGCACAGTGGCTGGAGGAAGCCTGTGTGAGGGAGACTGGAAGGGACACAGCTGTCAATTGATGATGTGTGTCTGCAGTTCAGGCAATTTTGCAGTGGCAACTTTTCCTGAGGAACACTGTGGTTCCCACAGCTTGCCCAGCCACAGGTCATTTTTTGTGCTTTGTCTCATCTCCTCATCATTCCTTGGGGCAGCAGCAAGGATGCAGATCCTACAATCAATTCTATTGGCTCCTGTTGTGAGAGCAGCAGCAGATGCTACCCTGTGCACAAAGGAATGCTCTCCTGTTTGTAAAACAAAATACTGATTTGCCTTCCTTTAGAATTTCTTCTCTTGATCCAAAGTTTTATCTAATTTGATATCAAGTTAGGTCTACCCACTCTATCAGAAAGTGTATTCATTGCATAGGACTAAGTGACATGTGGAGTAGAGACTCCACAGCCAGCAAACCAGCAAGGTTGTAAAGTAGGTATGTTTATTCAGCGCTGGGCGCACGAGGGATCGTTCCACCACAAACTTGTGCACCTGCCGTGGTGATTTACCTGGTCTTTATACATAAAGACATTACATATTCAAGATAATTGTGATAGAGCCTGTACATACTCATAACCTTTCCCTGAAAAGGCGGGTTCTATTATAATGAGTTCTGGGAAAGAATTTCCATAGTCCCCCCCTTTGGCTCCTCCTGGCTGCGCCTGTGTAGTGGGCTGGGGGCTTAAGGTGAAGTAAGGTCCTCTTTTCCCACTGAATTTTTCACCTCTGTTCCTCACGCATGTTCCTTGGAACCTTGGCATTTCTCCAGACCACAAAGCCAGTTTCGGCTAGCTTTAGCTTTTAAGCTAAAAAGCTTAAAATGCTTTAAGATGCTCCAGGCAGCTAGTCCTCACCCTTATCAAGAACTGTCCATAACAGACCTTCCTTGCCCCCTTTATCATAATAGAGCTTTTTTGTTTGTTTGTTTGTTTGTTTGTTTGTTTGTTTGTTTGCATCTAGACAAATATATTTGTTTATCCGGTCTTGTTAAATATCACATCTGGACCCTGCATTCAAAGTCACAGGGCAGGATGTAGAACTTCTAGGGGAATTTGAACTTGTCCTGGTGGTTGTTTTTGATCTGATCTTCACAATTAGATCATATATCTGAATAAAATAGAAATAACAGCAATGAGAAATTTTGTTTGCTGTGTCCTTTTTCCTGGCACCAAGTAACACATTCATCTGCATACAAGTCCTTGAAAAGCCTTAACAGTGCAGGAGTAAGATACCACCAGCTGCTTTTTTCTTCCTGATGTTTCTTGCAGTAGCTGGTGTAAAAGGACTCTTTCTGAGTATGAAGACAGCTTGGCAATGGGGGCAGAAGAAATGCCCATATGAGCAGTCCTGCTCTTTAAAAACTGGAAAGTAGCTGTGTTCAGTTTTCTCTTTGTGCTTCCCAGGGACTAAGGGAATTGAGATTAAGTGGGGATTTCAGAGCACTGTCTTGGCATGGGGTGTCCATGTTTCATCTGCATCTAGCAAGGACTGCCTTCTAAGGAAAAGTTAAGCAAGTCAGGCATGGTTTCCTTACAGTGCTGATATAAACTGTACAAAGATCAGTCAAGGGTATCATTCAAGCATCTAAAAATTGCGTGCAGAATTTTGTGTGCCCTTGGAAAGAGGGGGAAATCCTGAAGACACTTCTGCATGGAATCCCTGCCACAGACGTATCCTGTGGCTTTGTCCTTGCGGCCAGCCACGCAGTCATCACTTAGAATCTGCACCTCTACAGAGAGCAAAACAAGAACAGATTTTTGGCTTGTGGCTTCTTCTTCTTCTTTTAGTTCCTGAAACAAGTGGGTACTCGATTTTGAAGTTGATAGTTTGCAGCTCAAGAGAAAGCCTGGTTTGTAAAACTAATGACTCAAGGAAATAGTACTAGGGAAATGTCAGTTTATGGTGTGTGTGGAATGAAGAAAAAAGGCAAAGTCAAGCTTTTCCTTCTAATTCTGGTGTCTTTTCTAACTGAAGTGTCTGTTCCAAACATTGCAGAAGGGTGCTTAAGCCAAATTTCCAACCTCCCTGTGTCTTATTTTACTGTTTCTCAGAAACACACGAATCACCTGGAATGAGAGAAGAAGATACTGTATAAAGCTTGTGGGTTACCAAAATTACGGAGCTTGTATGGAGACACAGAATCTAGGCAAACAAAATTATTTCTGTGATTGCTCCTCACTGTGCTAATTCCCGGATGTGCTTCTGGTTTTGGTCCCAACTCCATAGTGATTTTGGAGATGCCATGATTAGGGCTATGAAAAGGCTTTTTCAGTTTCACAGCTGTACCTAGGGTTGTCAAATGGGGAATAATTTTTTGAATGGAATAAACATGTAATTTTGGTATTTTATCTGCCAAATATAATGCTGGAAAAAATGTCTTCTTTTAAAAGGAAATCTCCCTTTGTTTCAACATAGAGGTTTTTACTGGGGACTTGTATAGAACAAATGATAGCAATAAAGTGAACCATTTAGAAAGGGAGATTGCCAAATATTTCAGGGATTTGACAGCATACATTTTATGGGGTAGAAAGATCCAAGTGCCATGAGGGATACTTCCAAGTGCCTGAACCCTCCTCTCATACCTTTTAGAAAAGCCAAGAGGCAAAGTTTGTTAAACGGGCAGATGGGAGGCTGTGTTCTCTGTATGTCCTTAGTTACTGAATGTGCTTTTGTATGAAAAAGGCAGTCTTTGTCAGAACAGGGACTGGGATTCAAGAATTTCTTTTCCCAGGCTGGTGCTGTGAATGTAGGTATTGGTGCAAAATAGAACTCAGTCAGGGTGAGGTACCTCCATCTTCTTGACATGTCTCTTGAAGCACGGACAGAAGACTCTTCAACTAATTAAAGTTGAAAAGCACTATGTATGTTTATTCTATGCCGGACACACGGAGGATCGTTCCCCAGAGATGTGTGTAAATTTCTAAAAGCTCCAGCTCCCCATATATTCACAAAAGTCATGCATATTCCAAAATGCCTATACACATCCATCACCTGTCTCGGCCCAGTCCCTGCTCCATATTAAAATGAACTGAATGTTCCTTACAGCTGTGTAGTTCTCTCCTTTAACAGTGGTCCTGTTAAATGGGTCAGTGGTCTTCTGAAGATGAAGTAAGTAGTCTTCCTCTTCACTTTGTCTTGCTGCCAGGACTACTTGACCTACTGGTCATGATCCAATTTTCTTATCCTGATTTTAATTAGCTAGAAGCCAGGTGTATTTACAATGTATCTACGGTTCTTAATTTTATATAATGGTTTATATACTCCCTATTGCTTCCCCAAATACTACTAAGCTAAAATACATGATGTACTGTTCTTGCTTTGGCCAACTCTAGCTAGTCCCAAATGCTAATAATTAATCCTTGTCAACTTCTAGTTCTCTTGCTAAGCTTTTGGTTAATAATTACCTCTTGTTAGCTAAATTCTTAGTTTCTAAGCTCCTTAAAATCCCGTAACTTACTTCTTTTTCTAACTTAACTCTAAACTTCTAATTTCCCTGACTCACTCTCCAGGTTGCTCCTAATGCTCAGTGGGGTGTTCCAGATAGAATTTTGTACTGAATTCGACTTAAAGGCCATTTTAGAAAACCTAAGTTATATTCTGTGAAGAAGCTAGTAGTTCCAGGAAAAAAAGTTTCTTGGGTGTGACATAGCTGAATGTGGGAAAACGACTGGCGACCCTCTGGTCATGTAACTAGGAATACAATTAGAGAAAACTGAAGAGTTATGTTAGCATCTTAACAGGAGTTATAATAGTACAGAAATTTTAGGGTAAATTACTTTTGCTGCTCCCTGGATGGAATGCAGTTGGCATGACTTGAAACCTATTCCAGGATGCTTCCCCATCCACACACACCTCCTGAGAGGGATGGAATGTAGGGTAGGGCAGAGCAGAGACATGCTAGCCAGGCTCTGTGGGAATCCTTGCAGGGAAGGGAACTCGATGGTACTTTGCATCTGATAAACCTAATACCAGGGAAAATAAGGGAAGATATCCTACTGCTGAGCCAACAACTGTGGTGAAATCCCTCTCCTTAGATGAACTTGCTTCATTAAAGCCTAATAATAATATTAATGCACCCCTCCATCCCAAAGTTCCCTGTCCTTAAGGTACAACCACCCCTCACTGGGCATGTGCTCTGTGTTCTTTTTGACTGTATCTGTAAAAGCAAGAGAATTTTATACCCATCAGTAACAAAGGTGTCTCTGTCTGACGCGAGTCAATTGAAGCTCCACCTAAACACAAAGAAATAATATAAAAATCAGATGAGAATGGGGGAAAAGTTAAGGAAGACTCCATCATAACTGCTGGGATCAGTGAAGGGGCTGAAGCTGTTTCTCCCCCATAGAGATGCCTGTTGGGTAAGAATCATACTTTATGCTTGCTGAACATTTTGTTTGGAATTAGAGCTTGTCTGCATATTTCTTCAAGCATGTTTTTGCAGTCAGACACTATCACTGACAATCTTCAAACCTTAGCCTGTCACAATTTTATACTAATAATGAGTGTTATTCTGTAAACTGTCAGTGTGATACCTTCCCAGGCGCTGGCAGTCACTGGCAGTGGGGAACACACTCCAATAAAGAGGAGACTCTGGCTGTGCTTTTGGAAGTAAGAATGGCTTTAATTTGTCAGCTACNGCCGGACACACGGAGGATCGTTCCCCAGAGATGTGTGTAAATTTCTAAAAGCTCCAGCTCCCCATATATTCACAAAAGTCATGCATATTCCAAAATGCCTATACACATCCATCACCTGTCTCGGCCCAGTCCCTGCTCCATATTAAAATGAACTGAATGTTCCTTACAGCTGTGTAGTTCTCTCCTTTAACAGTGGTCCTGTTAAATGGGTCAGTGGTCTTCTGAAGATGAAGTAAGTAGTCTTCCTCTTCACTTTGTCTTGCTGCCAGGACTACTTGACCTACTGGTCATGATCCAATTTTCTTATCCTGATTTTAATTAGCTAGAAGCCAGGTGTATTTACAATGTATCTACGGTTCTTAATTTTATATAATGGTTTATATACTCCCTATTGCTTCCCCAAATACTACTAAGCTAAAATACATGATGTACTGTTCTTGCTTTGGCCAACTCTAGCTAGTCCCAAATGCTAATAATTAATCCTTGTCAACTTCTAGTTCTCTTGCTAAACTTTTGGTTAATAATTACCTCTTGTTAGCTAAATTCTTAGTTTCTAAGCTCCTTAAAATCCCGTAACTTACTTCTTTTTCTAACTTAACTCTAAACTTCTAATTTCCCTGACTCACTCTCCAGGTTGCTCCTAATGCTCAGTGGGGTGTTCCAGATAGAATTTTGTACTGAATTCAACTTAAATGTCATTTTAGAAAACCTAAGTTATATTCTGTGAAGAAGCTAGTAGTTCCAGGAAAAAAAGTTTCTTGGGTGTGACATAGCTGAATGTGGGAAAACGACTGGCAACCCTCTGGTCATGTAACTAGGAATACAATTAGAGAAAACTGAAGAGTTATGTTAGCATCTTAACAGGAGTTATAATAGTACAGAAATTTTAGGGTAAATTACTTTTGCTGCTCCCTGGATGGAATGCAGTTGGCATGACTTGAAACCTATTCCAGGATGCTTCCCCATCCACACACACCTCCTGAGGGGGATGGAATGTAGGGTAGGGCAGAGCAGAGACATGCTAGCCAGGCTCTGTGGGAATCCTTGCAGGGAAGGGAACTCGATGGTACTTTGCATCTGATAAACCTAATACCAGGGAAAATAAGGGAAGATATCCTACTGCTGAGCCAACAACTGTGGTGAAATCCCTCTCCTTAGATGAACTTGCTTCATTAAAGCCTAATAATATTAATGCACCCCTCCATCCCAAAGTTCCCTGTCCTTAAGGTACAACCACCCCTCACTGGGCATGTGCTCTGTGTTCTTTTTGACTGTATCTGTAAAAGCAAGAGAATTTTATACCCATCAGTAACAAAGGTGTCTCTGTCTGACGCGAGTCAATTGAAGCTCCACCTAAACACAAAGAAATAATATAAAAATCAGATGAGAATGGGGGAAAAGTTAAGGAAGACTCCATCATAACTGCTGGGATCAGTGAAGGGGCTGAAGCTGTTTCTCCCCCATAGAGATGCCTGTTGGGTAAGAATCATACTTTATGCTTGCTGAACATTTTGTTTGGAATTAGAGCTTGTCTGCATATTTCTTCAAGCATGTTTTTGCAGTCAGACACTATCACTGACAATCTTCAAACCTTAGCCTGTCACAATTTTATACTAATAATGAGTGTTATTCTGTAAACTGTCAGTGTGATACCTTCCCAGGCGCTGGCAGTCACTGGCAGTGGGGAACACACTCCAATAAAGAGGAGACTCTGGCTGTGCTTTTGGAAGTAAGAATGGCTTTAATTTGTCAGCTACCATTATTCTTATTTACTTATTTTAACTAATCTGCAGGGTGATTAACCTATGGAGAGGACTAGAACTACTAAATAAACAAAAAAAAAAATCACTCTACATTCTGTTTGGCTTAACTCTGCTGTTACTTGCATTTGATGTTCATATATCTACTCTGGGCTTGGAGAAAATCACAACTGCAGTGAGTCAAGATTATAGTTAAGAAGGCACTTCCCATATCCCAGCTTCTCACTGCTTGATCTGCACACAGCTAAAACAACTTTTCAAAAGGTTGTTTTATCAACAGCTGACTTTACAAGAAGCTGTACTTTGTCCTTGGACTAAGACTGGATAGTAAAAAAATTATATTTTCAGAAGCTGAAAGAGTTTATGCTTCATACTTAGAGAGTGAGTGAAGCTCCTGGACAGTAACCCCTGGGTTATTATCAGCACACTGTGACCTCTTTTTGTGCTAAACAGTATAATTCTCTTTTCACATACCTCAGGAAGGCCTGGGCAGGTGAGTGCAACGCTCTGCTCTTTTAGGACAATGCTAGACTGTCAGTCTAAGACTAGGCAGGTTTTGCTGGCCTCGGCCATTGGACAGATGGCAGCAGGAATTATCCAGCACAGTCATGCAATTAGTTGTGCGAAACAGTGATGGCACAGGCCTTGCCTTCCATGTTTCAGAGTGGTGTGTGACTTGAGAATTGTAGGTAAGCCAGACCCAATTCTTAGGCTGCTCTGGCTGAGTCAGGGAAGGTTCACCCTGAGGATGAATAAATCACTGAATGATGGTGAATCTCCTGTGTGGGTGAGCCTGACTCCTCACTGGGGGCTGTCACAGGGATGTCAGGGGCAGCTTGAGTCATGCTGTGATTTTTTTTAACACTCATCAGTGTTAAACAGTGTTTTAACATCAGTGGTCTCTTGGGGTACGTGGGTTCTTCTCAATAGCTTTAACATCCTGAGGAATGCAAAAGTTCATTCTTCAGTGACTGTTAGACATAGGAGTGTGGAAAGGATGCTTATCAGTAGAAATGTTCATCAGCTGTGGCCTAATCATGCATCAACTAATTGCTCTGGTTTGGTGTCTCGGTTTGAGAGGAAGTGAGATTTTTGGGAAGTCTTAGTTAAACCAATCAGTGGTGTGACCACTGAAGACGTGAGTCACCTCTGAAGACACACGGGGTTAAAAGCAGAGATTTCCCAGAGTTGGCTCTCTTTCGCCCGTGGTAGCCCAGGGAGCAGCACCGTCTCTGCCCCGCCCGGCCACATGGCTGGGTGGGGAGGGGAGCCATGGAGGCCCAGGCTGAGGTAGGCCGGAGCCCCGGAGAGAGAGAGAAGGTGGAAGGGAATGGAACCGGGCCAGCCCTGCAGGACTGAGGGGTGGAGAGACACTGAAATGTCTTTTGTTCACCCCCCACCCCAACTCCAGAAGAGAGAGCGAGCGAGCCTGTGCCGGCAGAGGAGTCGGCTGGCAGGGGTGATGCCCAGCATGTGGGAGTGCTCCGTGAGATTCCAGTGCCCTGAGGGCAGCGGAGCTCGGACTTTTAACCCTTTCCTG